>JACXGM010000557.1:0-10931 GCA_016801145.1 Umbra pygmaea
TATATATATATATATATATATATATATATATATATATATATATATATATATATATATATATATATATATACACACACAAATCTTATCTTTACATAGATTCAATAGTCAGAAATCTAGCAGAAGTCTTTGTTTTACAATAGCTATAATGGCCATATAATAACACGGCATAATGTGAGCTATGTGCCTAGTAAACAATAACATTCTGTTTTTAGCCTCACAGAAAATACAATGTGAAATACAATCCCGTGTGTGTGCGCGTGTGCGCCTCAAGTCTCCTATCTTTTTAAAGCTGAAAACCTTGAATTCAGCAAATGTCTCGTTTTACAATAGCTATAACAACAATACATTTTTAGTCAAAATGTGATGTACATAGCCAGTATCAAAAGCGATTAGCTTGTACACTCAGCTGGAAAAATTAAATGGAATGTAAATTAGAAACATGGCTAACAACCTCATTTTTTAGGTTGTATTAACATGTCTCATATGTCCTTCAAGTTTAGGATATTGGGGTTCTAGCAAGTACCTCGGCTTTAGTATAGCTATAAAATAGGACTGCGCAATTAATCGAATGTTGATCGCAATTTCAATTTCTGCTCCTAACAATCACAAAAACAGTGTAATCGAGAAAAAATGGTTATTATGTAAATGGCATTTTCTAAGAACTCTTTTCTTTGTCTTGTGTTCGAATAACACTCACAAGCACACTTTTGTCCCTCCTGAAACCGAAAGCGAAACTCACTCAGTCGTCTATTGTAAAGACTGATTTTACAGTATAACTCCATATAACCATGCGCACAGGCACAAAATATCACGTCGTTGCATACTTTTTAGCCAAAGATGTCTGCCTCATTTGCACTGTTGAGAACGACCGCTCTAGAATGTTGTTGCATACTTTGGACAAGCGTTATAATTTGCCATCTCGCCACCACTTTACCAGAATTGCTCTGCGTGCTTTATATGAGAACTGCTGTGCAGAAGTGGCGACAAAGGCAGAGTATTGATCTATGGTCTACATAGTGCTGGGCATCTTTCAAAATCTTTTGATCCGGTGCCAATTTCGATACCTCAGTTTTGATATTGGTTCCTTAACGATACTTTCTTCGATACCATATTTTTAAAAAATCCATTTCAACATCAACAGAATACAGTAAACCCAAAACCTTTAATTTCCACCTTAATTGTTTATCAGTCAAGCACAAAACATAACAATATAATGTTTCATTATTTTTACTGACAATAACAGTAAAAAGGTTATCCAGGCTATAAGATGCTATATTGGTAAATAACTCACTTTATATTGATAGCTTGCTCACCTCCACCAGGGGGCCACCATTGTCGAAAAAGCTAGCAAACCTTAAACAATAGCCGCTTTCCGACCAAGTAGTTACAGGAACATAGTTATAGGAACAGTCCACTTTTAAACAGTTTTACTGACTTCTCTCCCCCAAAACCGGTTTTGCTATTTACATTCGCACTCGTCAAGTGGCCATAGGAACTGGTAGGAGGGATAAGGGAGTGACGAAAGCACTGCAACAGTCTTTTATAGCGTCGTCACTTGACTTTAGCGTAGGGCCACATACAACAACATTTCACAGTTTTTAATATTTTTGTAACACTGGGTGTATGATTGGAGATGTATGCGGATGATCTGGTTGTTTTCAGCTCAAGTAGTGCTGGGTTACTTCAGCGGCTTGCTGTTTGTTCAGATTACGAGGCTGAAAACGACATCCAATACAATTTAAAAAAAGAGTTGTGTTGATATGTCCTAATTACTGAGTTCGAACTGCGGCGTTTAAAAACTAGGCTGGAGTAATAGAAATTGAATGGCTACTTAACAGAGACACAAAAGACGAAGGCTCCAGCATAGTATTATACGCAACAGACAAACGAAGCGACCGGCGTAATTTATAACCCCTGTGACTACTCTGTGGCACTGATCTTATCTTTCCTAGGAAATGTTCCCTCTTAACATCAGGGTGGACACGCGCAGAGGCTAATGTGAAGGGGTAAATAGACAGAGCTAACTAGACTATGGCAACCGACTAGCAGCACAAGCTAACATACTAGTAGTCAACGTTACGGGGAATATAATTGAGTTTCGATTGTCGATCGAAATGAGCGCAACAACGGCAGTAGTAAACCTATGTGTTCGGTTTAAGTAGTGAAATACACATATCTGTCAAGTATTTTTAAAATTTGTAACCTTACCGTTACATCGGGAAAAACAAAGATCTTGCCTGGTCAAATAGTAATGTTATAAACGACTGCAAGTATCTTCAGAAATCCTCTGCGTGGTGGTGGTGTCTCTTTCACATGACGTGTTTTAAGTTGCGTTAGACAGCCAATCACCGGTGACTTTGTCATTACACGCAAGTATGCTAAATTATTATTGGCTCACAGACGCTTTTGGAACCCGAAAATTGGCACCGAAGAAATACTTTTTCGATACTCGATAGTATCGAAGTATTTCGGTCGGTGCCATAAAAGTATCGATGTTCGGTGCCCAGCCTTAGGTCTACAGTATTTTATATATTACAGCAAGGTGATTGCAGCAGCTCCTGAGTTTACCTCACAGCAACGCAGGTACTTTGTTTGTTTGTTAGCTTATCAGCTTTGTCTGGTTGACTCTCGTTTAGGATATTTTATTTGTCCTTGCAGCATTTTTTACTGCAAAATTTTTCTTCAGTATTAGATTGCGCATCTCTTAGTACAGAAGCAACAAAAATAACGACCCACCACTATCATTGAGCAGTTAATCACATTCTCGTTCATGGTTTCATTAGTGCAGTTGTAGTGTAGAGCCATGTATTACTTTTGAACAATTATTCTACCGACTGAAGAGCCAGGCTTCGTGTTACTTCTATTCATTAGTTTGTTTGAACTGCTGTTTGTGATTCTACAGCAGACTTAATTAAGCACAGTGATTGTGTGCACATGAAAAACCTGCAGGCAAAATAGAAAATAAGGTATGTTAAGTGTTCATTTATTTAATATAATAAATATCAATAACTTATTTGCAAATTTAATTGAAAGACATTGCTGTCTAATCAAATCCAAACATTTAAATGAAATATGTGTGCTGGTCACACTCAGAAAATGCACCTGCTCCTATATATATAAATATTTTCACTGTTTTTCAAAATCAACAAATGCAAATTTCCATTGTCAATATGTAATCGATTTAAATATAGAAATATAGTACTTACAGTCAAATTTTTCTTTTTGGTCATTAAGGAGTCCCAGGAATGACGAGAGTTTTCCCAGGTAAAATACATCTTAATGGAAAATGACAATTTTCGAGAATCTATTTTGAAACTAGCCGCAGGCGCTTTGTTTGTGAAGCATGGAACACGTTTCCGAACCAAATACACATTTTAAAAGTAAGCCTCTCATACTACTTTATATACGTCATCCTTGAGTAACAGATGTTATAAAAGTGCAAGATAATCCTTTTTAACTGAAGTTAGACATTTTTGAATTCAGAGATTGGTAGTCTCCTGACCCGGATGCAAACGTCATCATGTTGCGTTTTTTGTGAATATATACTTTTATTATTTAAACTATAGCTCATTGGCTGTTCACCCCATCATTCCAAAATGTAAGACATTACCATCCCCTGGAACACATGATTATGTATTTGAGATGTATTTCCAGGACCCTATCTCTATATATGGCACTGTAGTTGTCTTTCAAAGAGGATGTAAAAAAATCTAAACAGAAAATAATTTAGCATTTGCTTTATTTCATCTTGTGCCATATTCACTGTGTACATTTTATTCTAAATAAATTTTACCTCCAAAATATTTAAAGTCTTTCTTTGCTTCAGGTCCAGTACTACAAGAGGTTACCTTTGGGTGTATTTTTTTCTAGGCAGAAATTGACAATTGGGGACAATGTGATATGAAACCGAAATTGCGACACTCAGATCCACAAACCTGTGTCGCGGTCTGAGAAGGCATAATCGCGACACACCCCTTCCAACTCTGTTATCCTTCCTGTCCAGATCTAATGCAACTACATCTTTAAGCTTCTATTAGTATTATTTGAAGTGAACATTATAAAATATGTAGACCTACACCACAACTAGTTGAGGATAATTTTTTCTACAATTACATGTCATCTGACTACCTTTCCAATCATGTGACGCCTACCTGCAAAATTTGAGCTAGTTGAAGAACGTGTCTGCAGATCATTAAATCTTAATTTAGTTTTCCAGAATTGAAGGTCTAAAAATGTCTGAAATCTTGTTTTCTAAGGTCTCAAAGAAATTCGAAATTCATTCTATTTTTGTTCAATAGTATTGTCGAAAGAAGCCATAAGCGCTTGCTCTGAGCAACATTTAGTTAGCAACTGCTGGCAGATTATAGTAATAGCAGGTGATTGCAGCAGCTCCATGAGTTTACCTCGCAGCAACGCAGCTACTTTGTTCTTTAGTTACCTTTATAAGCTTTGTCTGTTTGAGTCTTGTTTATGATATTTTATTTGTGTCCTTGCAGCTTTGTTTACTGAAACATATTTCTTGTGATCATTATTAAATCGCACATCTCTCAGTACCTCAAAGCAACGAAAATAACAACCCACTCATTGAGCGGTTAATCTCCGCGTTCTCGTTCTGTTTTATTAGCGCAGCGCAGACAGTGTGGAGCCATGTACTATTACTTTTAAGCAATTCTATCAACCGACTGAAAAGCCAAGCTTTGTGGAGTTTCTTCTAATTAGTTTGAACTGCTGGTCACGAGTGTGAAACTGAAGTCATTTCATTTACTTTGTAAATGTAGGAACTTGATTGAAGGTCTTTTAACATGCCCGATTCATCTCCACAATGGAGTTGGTTCCGTTTGTCTTTCAACAGTATTTTGTTACAAAGACAACATAAGTGTTATCGCTTTGGCTATTCATTTGTTTTACTAGGTAAATTGTTAATAATTTGCATCGTTAATATGGTTTTTATGTATTATACAGGTTTTTTAAATGTTATTTACTAAAAATATCTTTTCTCACCCCCCCAAAAAAGAATTAAGGTTTGTATCGAATCATGGGTCAAAAATCGTGATACGAACCGAATCGGGAGTATGGTGTATCGTTACAGCCCTAATATTTATAAGTAGTTAAATATGTAGTTAAATAATATGGTTACATACAATAAAGTATAAATAGTTTATTTTTTATTACAATGTACAATTTCAATGCGTCCTCTAATTAGACTGTGAACAACTAGTATGACTTTACAGGGATTAGAACGCACAACTTGACTAAATTGAATGTATTTGCATCTACCAACTTTATCCACTACACCATATGCAGTGTTAGAATTTCTGTGAAAAAACTAACTTGTGTTTTGAGGGTGCAGCTTACAGATTACATATGGCGATTTAAAAAAACACAATTTTGTATAATACAATTACATTAATTTAATAATGGCCTCTGTCCCAAAAGAACGGTATCCCTTGGAGGGATTATAACTGCAAACGCCTGCATCAATGGTAAGACAAACCCATTAGGAGCATTTTTTAGCACCATCCAGTGTCAGGAATAGAACATTTATTGGCAACTATAAAGGCAGTGATTGGTGACGTGGTATGAACGACACCACTTTATTACATCTACATCTGTAGCACAGCCAAAGCCGACATAGAATTCGTAAACCTTTCATTTTACGGGTATTCAAAACATGCACCTATAAGCAAAACTGTTTTGAAGTGGTAGTCTACATATTTAGCATTTAACTACTGTACGAAAACCATTGTTTGCAGAGTTTGCATCACTCATAGCCTACTTCGATGAAATACTTTACAAAAGATTTATTAGGCTTTTTTTCTACATTTTTAATAACCCAACAATATGTATTTTTTTATGTAACAACTGCTACAACTGCGCTCACCTGAGCGGGGGGGGCGACGACGAGGATAAGTGACAGGGAATAGCACAACAGGTAACTCGACATTACCCCACATTGAATGTACAAAATTGTATCGAAACTAGCACTGATATAGTCAAGGGGTAAAAGAATAGAATTAATATGAACTTGTGAAGTTCATGCATTCATAAGTAATATATTTCCTTTTCTCCCCTGTTGCAATAGTCTGAGTTAAGAACGGAGAAATGCTTAATAAATGCGTATAGAGGATTGATAGTATAGATGTTATTGATATTTCCTTTCTAACTATCTGACCCCATATCGATTATTTATTCGTGTGTGTAAACAGCTACGGAAAATAAATACTAAAGCGACCCGGGAAAACTTAATCGTAGCCCGTGGTAGTCCGAAACAGTGCGCCCCTTTCTTGAATGGGTGCGTGATAAGAGTTGAACCTTTGAGCAGGCTGTAACAAGAGAGCTTTCGTTCCCATTAATACCTCCACCGGAGATCTCCTGGAAAATGACTTAATGTCTCAGACAGAACTTAGTAAAGTGAATAATATTTAATTCCAGATAAAGGGCATTGAACTACAACGCTTTATCCGGACAAAGTATTACAAAATACAATACAGAGAATTACATGTCTAAACCAGGAGCCTTGTTAAAGAACCCATCTGATTAAACTTAAACAAAGACTTTTATATTTCCCCTGGAGAGGTGACACCCACATCTCCCGCTGCATACGAAATAAAGATCAGTTCACTGGCTGCAATTGGAAGCAAAGGAGTACATTAACAGTTAGATTATGGATCATGCACGTGTCCCAGGCCAGTGTTTCTGGTTTGGAGAATATTTTGGTCTGTGCCTTGTGATAAACTATGACCATGTGAAGTATGGGTGGTGCTGACTTTCGTTAGCCTATTAAAATGAGCCTTGTGCTGCAGGCTGTCTGAGAAATGGTCTTCCGACAAACATTTCCTCCAATCCTCCCCATTACAGGACCTGATATGTGGCCAGTGAAGAGGGCTTGTTAGCCAATGACTGGTAAGATCCCAACTTTGACATCGGGACAACCTAAGACAGGCACAGTCGTGCATCTGGCCACAATAACTACAATAACTAAAGTGCATTTATATGTACTTGTATACAATACTTTTCGAACGCGAAAGATTTAGTTGGTAATAAAGCTTATGAAAATCAGCGGTTATGTGATCTAATGTATATTGTTCTTCCTTTTTTTTTAAAATAACAATAAGTACTTCTCCAGTTTGTATATTGATTTGCCTACTAAATGTCTTATGTACTGAGTGTTCCGCAGTAAATCAGTTTCATAGTATACCATTTACAAACGTTACCATGGATGATTTATGTCATATACACGTCTGTTGTTCAATATATCAGAGAAAAGCCGATAGTATGTTTCAGTTCCTTTTGCATGCACTGGGGTGCTTCTCTATCGTCTAAACTTGAGTAACCACAACTCCCAGAATTCCAAGCGAATTTAGTGCCAGTCCCCGTTTGAACACACCGTAACAGAACATGGGCATTTCAACAGTAGAGCTTGATGCTAGAAAGTTATACATATTTGTTTTTGAAATTGTAGTCTAATTTCTTTTCATCATGCCCGTTTGGTGTTCTGTACCTGATTGCAAAAATTACAAGCAAGCCCCAAAAAGGAGTAATCTTTCACACTTTAAAATAGGCTATAAAAAGTTCGGGTCTGCAGTCGGCATTTTAGGTCGGAAGATTACGAAAGGGATCTATGTGCTGAATTAACCGGCACTACAGCCCGAAAGCGGCTGAAAAGCGATGTTATCTCATCCATTTTTCTTTATCTAGAAAGAGTAGCCTATATATAGTAAGATACAGTAATTTACACAGTCAGCTAGCTACTAAATACAGCTGGCACACTACACATACAGTACAATAACATTACCACACAGACACGATGTGTGCTCCATTATCAAGGTACAGAAAATAGGTTTAATAGACTTACTCATCTGTTTGTTGTCCTCTCTACGTCTCTTTCCATGCGTGCTGGAAAACTTCAGTGATTCAGTGACGCATATGCGGTCATCAGTCATTTTTGTTTAAGCCTTACAAGTAAAGCTATTCCACAATCCCATTCATTGTAGCAATTGCTTTGTCCCACAGAAGCGTTAGGCAATTAGAATTTAACCGCGTTTCAACTGGATTAGCTATCTGTAGAACATGCTGCCTTGTTGAAGCTGGATATCAAACTCCATTTCTTGTAAATGTTCTTCGGTGTACTTGGGCACAAACATGTTGGTTGGATGTCACTCAGAATGTAAAAGCAAGTTGTAAAATTCCTCATCTGCAAATCCGAGGTTAGTAGCAATTGTGTTACCAGTGACTGTGGTTACGAACTGTTTCACAGAATCTAGAGGACCTGCCGGGTATGCGGGGCTTGGAACAAGGAAGTCAGCATTGTAGTTCTCTACATACTGAAAAAATCATACCACCTCGTCTGTTTAGCATTAAAATGGCTGATCGAAACGTCACAAAAAGACAAGCTATAGCTTAAAAAATCAAGGACAACCGAGGCTTTAATAGATTAGGTTTGAAAGCCAGATCAGTATAACAGGGATGCTTATTTTCGCGACCGAATACACGCCTGTATTCATTTTTCCTATCTCCAAGGTCCATTGGATTTCCACCGTGACGTCAGCGTGTTAAAATTCCCCGCGAAATTTCAAATCTTGCTCTTACACTACTCAGGCATGGGTGAAACATATCTTACTGTTCTACAAATGTTTGGGGAGAGCTACTAGCACCTCCAGATAGCTGTAGGGTGAAGTTTCCCTTTAATAAAACCAAATAATTTATCTGGTTGGATGCCATTTTTTTTTTTTTTTACAGACACTATTTGGTGATTATTTTTGCAAGTGAGAATGGGCTATTCAAACAAGAAAAAAAATCACACTTATAGGCCAGTTTGAATATTGAAATACATGTTGAACCACACATTTGTGTTTTGCGTAGCCAGTAACGTCAATGCGGATACCACACTTTGGGAATAGCTGGTTTCATCTAGTCAGTGTGTGGGGGCGTTGTGTGGTTAAAATTTGTAACACAATGATTAGCTGAGTGCCCATCATTGCAGGTCTGGGTGGAGATTAATGCTGCGTTCGTTTATTTTTCAGATTCTGAGCTCTAAGCCGGAGCTCGGAATATTGCCTAGAAATGCGCACCACATGCCTTCTTTTACTCTGACGTCCGACTTTCCCACTCGGAGAACTCAGGAGACTGAGCTGGAATTCCGAGCAGGAATACAAGATGGCTGTGCCCTGTGACTTGTAAACATTAATTGTTTTCATCGTTTTTGAACAGCTTTGGTTGTTTAAATGACAATTTCAGTCACTTGTACTACTGCAATACGTTACTATGTACGTATCACTGCCTGTGGGTATGGGAATCGGTCTTGTGACTGAAATATTAAATGAAGACTTTTTTCAAACCGGTGTTGCTAAACGTGGCGAGCCTTGTAACTAAAGATAAACAAAAACATGAAATAAAGTGAATATTGTAGAAGTTCAAATGGCTGCCTTTTGATAAGGTTTGGGTAATAATCATAATCAAGAAATGTAATGTAGTGCTTTTGGTGCTTTCTGGGTGGTGTCCATGTTTTTCTCTGACTCAGACAAGCAAAAATGACAGCACGCTTGAAGTGTGAAATCATATCAGAGTTCCGAGTTATATCTTTGAGAATAAACTCATGCAGCATATGTCACCTTTAAAAATGATGCACGTTTTGTGAGGGTGCGTACAATGCTGATAATATTTTAAACAACAAGATATCTATGCAATGTACGAGGATGTGCGTTAATCGTGGGTGTGCGCTTCATGTGCTAAAATACAGTAGTAGTGTTGCAGCAGACTTGTTGCGGACAATGACTTACAAATGGTATATCAGTTTTCCACCCTTGCAAACACTTTTCATTAACATATCGGATGGTAACATTGTTGTTTGAGGAAAATGGGAAGCAGAAAAATAATTAAAGTGTTAGGACTGAGGAAATTGTGAAATAGTTTCTTGACAAGATGTTTGGATACAGACACATTTTTTCCCTGGCTTTTTAGTTCAACATGGTACAGGTGTGAATTCAGAATCAGTATATTGTTCATTACATGCTTGGGATATTCCTTCATCCACAGGCACCCAAACATCCTGCGCCTCTATGGTTACTTCCATGACACATCTCGTGTGTACCTCATCTTGGAGTTTGCACCTAAAGGGGAGCTGTACAGTGAGCTGCAACGATGTGGAAGCTTTGATGAAATAAGGAGTGCCACAGTAAGAACATTGGTTTTACATTTTAAAATATTTGGTTACACTTTATTTCGAGAGTCTGAAATTCCATCTGTAGGTGCTCTACAGATAGTTAGTTTGTTGATAGTCATATCATCAACAATCTGTTGATGAGCAACTAATTGTGTAATTTAAGGGTAGGGGTAAGTTTAGAATATGTTTAAGGGTAATGGTTAAGGTTAGGCTTAACATTAGGGGAAGGGTTAAGGTTAGGATTAGGGTTAGGGTTAGTAGATAGTTTGTTAAAATGTTGTTGATAGTCTGCAGATAATCTGTAGAGCATCTACAGATACACCTTTTGGACTCTCAAAATAAAGTATTACCAAATATTTGTTATAGGAATGTTGTTGATTTTCACAAGAAGAGCTCTGTACCTGCATTGCCTGTTATAAAGGGACACCAGGTAGAAGTGGTTAAGCAGTACATATACCTAGGGACCGTATTCGATGATAAATTGAAGTTTGAGGCAAACTTTGATATCGCGCGACATGGGTAGACCCAGGCCATTTGGGTACCATATCCAAAATGTTGTACCCAGAACAACATGAATTGTGTTTGCTTCTGTTGATTTATGCGGGGTGTTGGTAGGAAGTCAGTGAAACGCTCGACAATGTATTGAGCTGTAAGTGCAATCATTTTTTCCATTACAATTCGGCTTATTGATGGTTGTGATGGGCCAAATCATCAGCATTGCGTTGCTGCAAACGAAGCATAATCACCACCTTCAATTCATCTAAAAAAT
>JACXGM010000557.1:11031-26026 GCA_016801145.1 Umbra pygmaea
TGAGAGTCCATCTCTAGATGCTCTACATATTATCTGCATACTGTCAACAACATTTTAACAAACTATCTACTAACCCTAACTCTAATCCTAACCTTAACCATTCCCCTTATGTTAAACCTAACCTTAACCATTACCCTAAAACATATTCTAAACTTACCCCTACCCTTAAAATACACAATTAGTTGCTTATCAACAGATGCTTTGTTGATAGTTTGTTGATAGTCATATCATCAACAAACTATCTGTATAGCACATACAGATGGAATGTCAGACTCTCCAAATAAAGTGTAACCAAAATTTTTGCTGCATAAATGTCACTGTTGAAATGACGTTCCTCACTCAGTTGCTGACGAAGATGATGCCTGCTCTGTCCAAACAATACCGTTTTTAATTAATTGAGCAGCGTCAAACAATTAAAAAAAACATTCATCCTCTCCTAATAGATTTGCGCACGTCTCTGTCTACGCCATCACAAGCCCCTACTGGCAACTCTTAACCACTTGAGAGACCTCTCGAGCGGTCTTAAATAGCTGGGAGAGTAAGAGTGATTCTTGGCATTGAGAAATTTGATAACTTGCTTTTACACTTAAGACTAAAATCGCACTTTGAGAAGCTTAATAATTACGGGCCCAGATATTTTTTGAGTTATTCAGCAGTTTCATGAAAAAAAATACTGATGATTACAATTACTCCTTCAGAGTACCCTTAATAATATAAATGTATTTGATTGTATCTGTGGATGTTGCTTTGCAAGCCCCAGTAATTCTAGAATGCTGATACAATATAGGATGTTGATACATTACAGGTAGGATAGCTTTTGTGTTGCATGGTCTTTAAATGTATTTTTTTATTGATATTAATCCTCATATAATCACGATTGGGATCACACTACAGTTGTACTATGTATAAAACTCTACAAATTGTATGTGTAAATGCAATAGTATATTTGCATATTAAAAATATTTTTATTTGAATTGATGTCTCTCCCACCCCCCCACTAAGTTCTAAATGGTTGATATTTTGTCTTGTCTCAAGTACATCATGGAGCTGGCAGATGCCTTGAACTACTGCCACTCCAAGAAGGTGATTCACAGAGACATCAAGCCTGAGAACCTTCTACTTGGGGCCAATGGGGAGCTCAAGATTGCGGATTTTGGCTGGTCGGTGCACACACCTTCCTCCAGGTAATTATTAATTGGTCTTGGTAGTTACCAAAATGTTCTAGATGTTTTTTGTCAAATTGAATGAAGGGCTCAATTTAGTGTCCTCACCAGGCCAGTAAGTCTAATGCTTCTCATGGATGTGATTTCTCTGGATTAATCTGAAATTCTGGATTTTCTGACCTGACAATGTGACCCATGTGGGTCTGGCATTGCTTGCTTTAGTTGTACTTAACCCGTTCGCCTCACTGACCAGGCCATTTTTCATACAGATGTCTCTGATCTAATTTTGAGGCACACTTGAGCGCAAATTGGCATAGCGCTGCCTGGGTTTTGGGTTAGATAAGTCAGCTTATCTATCCTGCGATGTTGTTCTTCAGCGATTCCTTGTGTGCAGATCAGGCGCCTGTAAATCCAATTGCGGAAGTATAGTTGGTGAATGTAATCATCTTGTGCATGATTAGACTAAAGCTGGGGTCTCAAACTGGTTCCACAGACAGCCTAGTGTATGCTGGTTTTTGGTCTTTCCTTTCAATTATAGCCCAATTAAGACCTAGACTGCCAGGTGAGGGAAGATCCTAACCAATTAGTCCTAATCATTCAGTCAGGTACAAGGTAAAAGCAAAAACCTGCGTACACCAGGCCCTACCCAAGTGAAAAATGTATATTCAAATTATATTCCATTTAATATACTGCTAGTACACTTATGGTTAACCAATATATTTAGGCATACTTGAAGTAAACTTTCAAAATATACATACCAAAATAATATATTAGGAAGTATCAAAATAATAAAGACTGATGATTACTCCTTCAGAGTACCCCTAATAATATAGAATAGAATTTATTTCAGACAGACAGACTTATATTGCCTACCCTTTTTAACACCTATAATTTTTATACTATAAAATTAATTACAATTTAGTGTTTTGCATCAATCTGTTGTAGACAAACAAAGTAAACAAAATACAAAAAATTTAGAATTGCGTATTCAGTACAGTTGCACAACCCAAATAGCAACGAGCTCAGCTAGCTCATGTATCACTCTTTAAATGGATTCATATAGTTTCAGTACATTATTTTTAAATAGTTTTTTCAGCTTACTAAGTGTCCCACATATTTTTTTATTCCTTATGACAGTTGTTCCATAGGTTTACACCTTTAACTGAAATACAATGATATTTTGCATTGGTCCTAACTTGGTTCTTTTTGAATATACAAGTTCCCATAAAGTCATGTTGACATTCTCTTGCTGTAAACAACCTTTGAAAACCTTCTGGTAAGTTGTGATTTTTTACATGATTTGTAATGTTTTTAGTTCTACTAATTCTTTAAACTTTAAAGCCTTTAGGTCAATAAAAAGGGAGTTTGTTGGCTCTCTGTAGGTGGTTTTCTTTATTATTCGCATAGCTCTCTTTTAAAGCACAAAGATTGGTTTGGTGTTTGTTTTATATGTATTTCCCCATACTTCCACACAATAAGTAATGTATGGATGTACAAGGGAACAATACAAAGTATATAATGATTTTTCATTAAGAAAATCTTTGACTTTATGTAATATTGCAACTGACTTTGAAATCTTGTTCTTCATATAGGATATATGAGGCTTCCAATTTAAGTTATTGTCTATAATCACTCCAAGAAATTTGATTGCCAACACCCTTTCTATTTCAACTTTATTAATCGTTAAACTATTTGTTGTATTTGTTAATCGATTACCAAATACAAAAAATTTTGTTTTTTACTTAAGTTCAATGTTAATTTATTAGAATCAAACCAATTTTTTATCAGTACCATTTCTTTTTCCATTGTATCCAAAAGTTGTTTTAGGTTCCCCCCAGAACAATATAGGTTTGTATCATCAGCAAATAAAATCAGTTTTAATACTTTGGAAACCTCACAAATATCATTTATGTATAACAGAAAAAGTAATGGGCCCAACACTGAGCCTTGGGGAACCCCACAAGTTACCTCCAATAATTGAGACTTGCAATAACCTATTTGGACATATTGCTGCCTTTCCTCTAAGTAACTACTTATCCAAGAGTGAGCTACCCCTCTAATTCCATATATTTTTAGTTTCTCTAATAGGATCCCATGGTCGACAGTATCAAATGTTTTTTTAAGATCTAAAAATACTCAGACTGTATATTCTTTATTTTCTATTGCATTTGATATGTTCTCTACAAATTCTATTAATGCATGTGAGGTTGTTCTGTTACTTCTAAACCCATATTGTTGATGTGTGTGTGTGGTGAAAATCAAACGTCATTCGGGGCGGGAATAAAAATCGAACAAGTTTGTATTAAACAAGCATCGAACAAGAGATGATACGAAAATGGTATACCAAATAGCAATAGATTTTTTTTTTACCAAATCACACACTTTATTTAATGTACAGTACATAGCCTGTTCACATTGCACGTTTTGAGTGTTGTTCTGTGTTTGTAATGGTAGGTTGCAGTTACGTATTACGTAGTGAAATCTAAACACCATTCAACGCGGGAAGATGAATCTGAGTCTAACAACTTTGCGTTAAATGAACATCAAATTGATGGGGTTTTCATACAACGTAAAGTTGAATATACAACACAGTCAAGTGAGACTGTGTAGCTCCTGAGCAGGTGCCAGTGTCCCGTCCTCAGTCTATCTAGTCAGCAACAGAGCCTACAGCTGCAGCTCCTGATAGAACAGCAACAGCAGGCAAGTCTAAAACCTAAGTCCATTACCCCACGAGGAATGACAGACAATATTCCTATATCCATTATGACCAACTCCATTATGACCAACTCCACTTTGCCAATGCGTGACACCATTATGGTTGGGTACCGTTCGCATTTGAACCAATACCAGTACCAATACCAATACCGTGAATTCGATACCGATACACATCGGTAATTATTTCGGTATTCAGAAAATCTAAAGAGATGTGGCGAAAGGTGGCAGCACATAAAATATACATATGTTTATACATTAAAATCCGATTGCTTAATTGATTACATTTATGCTTGATGTTGGCTAGTTAGCTAAGCTGATACATCGCAGAATACTGTTATAATGATGAACGTTAAATGGCACGAGTCCTAAGCTGTGTGAAAAATACGCTATTAACATGCT
This sequence comes from Umbra pygmaea, assembly GCA_016801145.1. Lineage (NCBI taxonomy): Eukaryota > Metazoa > Chordata > Actinopteri > Esociformes > Umbridae > Umbra > Umbra pygmaea. Next base: position 15,309 of record JACXGM010000557.1, read on the forward strand.
TATGATAGTGATTCTATAATGATAAAGTAATGAAAAAGCCCACTTTTCTCCAACAACAATTTATCCAACTACTGTAGGTATTATTTTACCTGAACATGAAAATGAATTTGATGTTATGCTGGCTCCCCTGAAGTTTTGTCCCTGGAGGGCTCAACGTCTTCGGAGGTACCATTGATAGCTGCGGGCAATTTCAATTAAGTTTCTATTTGCATTTTACGTCGCAAATATTACAACGAGTTGTCTGTTTGAGAAGGTGTTTCCTTAGGTTTGATGTGTTGCGATGCTTTCTATATCGCAAATATTACAATGAGTGTTGTCTCTGGCTGTATCAATTTTAGAAAAGTGTAGCCACACGTCTGACCGCTCTCGGCTCCAATATCATCCAACTACAGGCACAAATGGGCGTTCTCGTGCTGATGGGGGTTCCCGTATTTGTAAACTGGAATGCCCCAGAACACATTCCATAGCGGTCAAATTAATTATATTACAACCATGATTACAACATTTACGGTTAAGGTTAGGCATGAGGTTACTAACCAACGCAGTCTCACGGCTTTTCTTAATATATTGTAATTTTTCAAGCAATTTTAATCTGTTGATTTGTGTACACGGACACAATTTTCTCTTTTTTTTCCTTTTCGTGTTTCTCAGCATGTTTCAAAATGAATGTATTTAAATTGGAAGCATTGGATGTAGCATTTCAGTAAAATGTGTTCTTGTAATATATTTTAGATGGGTTTAACAGCAAGGTTTAATTCAGAGTGGTTAGGGTAAGGGCTTGGGTAAGGCTTATGATTAATTTAATGACTGAAAGTAAAAATCGTATTTAGATGGGCTTAATAGCAAGGTTTCAGAGTGGTTAAGGTTAGGGTAAGGGTTTGGTAAGGCTTATGGTTAATGTAAAGAGACACTGTAAAAATCGCCTGTCTGCATCACGCTGCAATTGGGAATTAAAGCGCAATTGACAAGCTGCAGATGTGAGGTAATCTCGTAAGAGATTCGCTCTCAGGTACCGAAATGTGGCACTGATTGATTTTACATGAACCAATACTCTGTAATATCGACGTGATTTGGTCGGTACCAGTAAAAGTACAGGGGTCGGTACCCATCCCTACACACCATATTACTACAAGCCCAGTGTCAGACAGACAGGGCCCTCATCTTCTTGAGTTAGAGGATGATGATGGTGATTATGAGGATGGCATCTTGTCCAGCTTGACAAAGCTCACCTCCCTCCAGAGCTTATTCTTAGAGCATATCAAGCTGTTCATTGATCTTAATTGTTCCCACTACGCCATCAAGACCATATGAACTCAACGTTTTTTCGAAGTAGTTGAGTTTAACTGATTAGACTGTAGGATTTTAAGTGAAAAGGTATTTTAAATATACAATATGGAGTTTACATGAGACAATTATATTGTGTGACAATAGTTTAATGACTTAAGCGCTACAAATAATACCTTTAACTTCAGAACATAGTTATTTTAATGATAAAATAATCTGTAGTGTACAATGTGTTTAAGGGGAATTATTTGTATGAATGTGCACCCTAGAGCCACCTGGCAGCCATTTGTTGTATTGTTTTCTTCTAAAAACTGCCACCAAAATTTGAATCCCTCTGCCGAAGCGCACCTCGTTAAACCATGGTATAGCTCCAAGTTTCAGGTCTCTAGGTCTAACGGGTTGGGCGTTTCACTCCACATACACAAATATTATATCAAAACGTTCATCTATGTATGCTATTCGTACCCTGGTGCAATTAGCAGTGAATGCTATTTGCACCCCTGTGCATTTACCCTAAAACTAGTGGGAAAATGTGGACATCTCTCAACATTTTTCCTTATGACATCATAATACTGCGCTAATGTTCTAATCACATATTTGTTAAAGTACTCCTCAACAGGTTAAAGAAGCATTGTACAATGCACAGATTTAATATCACACTTGTTCTGATGCTTATCAAAGTGCATGGGTTTATTTACCAGCTGTACAGTAATTCGTTTTTAAGAGTATAAGAGCTGTATCGCCATGTATGGGCTACTATTAGGCTAATTCTTGGTCATGTGGTAGCTTGATCAAAGACAGGCTAGTTCCAACGGTTTTTTTCTGTAGAGGAGTACTTATTTTACCATAATTTTAATGCAAAATCTGCAATGAAAATGTATCTTATGATACACATCATTCTCATTTACAGTCATGATCTACTTATTATAAGACATTTTCTACCTGACTATGTAGAAGTTTCTACTCAAAACTGCTCCTTTTGCTGTTGGATGGCATGTCGTAATGAGAACAATTTTTCAACCAAACTGTTATGTCAAAATCACTGTTACATTCAACCATGAAATTCAAGCACAAAAATAAATGACAAACTGAGGGTCAGTTGAAAATAATTCTCTCAGATACTAGAATTCTTTACTGGGGAATTGAACCCCAGACTCCCAGTCCATAGCTCACTGCTCTAACCACTCACCTACCAGTTCTTGTGCAATATAGTACAACCGTTGACCACTTTGTCTTTTTAAGCCTCGGTTACTAGATAGTACCGTTTTTTGTATACAGTATAACAAACTAACGGTTGTATGCTTTCACTGAAGACAGAAAGCACAACTAGTATCCATTTTCTGCTAGAAATTAGATAATAAACTTTGGAGATCTAACTTTCTTAATAGAAAGTTTCTACTGTCAAGGGAGATGAATGTCAACCATGATTCCGGTGCATGCGAGCAACGTGATTTTGTTGTTACGTCACAGGGTGTGAATAGCTCAGCTCTGTGGCCTCGGCTATTCGTACCGGGGGTGCAAATAGGCACTCCAAAATAAAAATCACTTTTACCTTAAATTTCCTGGTGTCAACATGACATGGGAGAGATGTATTACTTATTTCCCAGAAATGCAGACTGTATGATAATAAAAAATAACGTCCGCTTCGGACAAGTAGTTTTTGCAGTCTGACAAGTAAAAAATCTACTTACTTGTAGCCCATAAACTTAATGTCAAAATCAAAAAAAGAGTCATTATGTCAAAGTCAATTATGAAATTTCACAATTTCTGTCAGCATATGCGAACTTATGAGCACTACTGTAACAGAAAACAAAAATCTGTTTAGGTGTACTTCCACAGGATTTGTCAATCACCACACACCGGCCCATCTTTGATATAAATAATGCATTTTCAGCTTTTTTAATGAACAAAGAACCGCAGAGTGTTTTGTATTCATTATGCCATATACATTGCTTTTCAGATGTTTTTAAATAGAGAAATAAAATGTTAACAGCATTTGTAACATGAAATGTGAATATTACATATTTCTAGCAATTACTGAGGTGTGTGTGTTTGTCAGAGGGAGGGATGTGTAAAAGAGAGAGTAAGGCAGTGAATGTGAAATAGGGCTGCACGATATTGGAAATACATTACATTGCGATATTTTGTTTCCCAACGATATATATTGCGATATTGCAAGCCATCAATGTAGGCTACAGTCAATAATTACCATTCCATGATACTAATGATTTCACTAATAATCAAGCTTTATTCCTTGTAAACAGTAAAGCAGTACACATTTTTTATAAAACAGCTTTACACCAACCCCCGATTGGTTTATAAAAATATAACTGAAAATATATATTTTTTATAATAGAACTTATAAGCATATAACAACTTAACTTTTTTTAGCCAATGTGCCATAGTAAAACAGTGTTGGTCATCATAATCATGGCTAAGCAAATGCGACGGCGTGTAATTGCAACATATCTTTACGATATGAAACGTTATTGCGTTTGTTATTTCTTTGTCGTTGACAGCCTTTCTGGTAAGGTGTCACACTGGCAAAGGCATCGCAAATTGTGTTTTGTTTTGATTGACATCCGAGATTAGATTTTGTACTCGTTGTAAAGAGCTTTGTGGTGCCGTTTTAAGTGATCAGACAGGGTGGTTTTTCCTTGTTTTGTTGCCACAACTTTAACACTCCTGACAGTACCTGTTTTTGGTCATCCTATTTTTTGTAGCCTAAATTTTGACCTTATTTTTGGTACGAAACCATCCTTTTTTTCCTGCGTAATGCGTATCCTCTTCGTCGCTCATCTTTCGCTAGTACAGGTCTGCCAGTGACCGAGAATGTTGGCGGTCACTGGCAGACCTGCGGCACAACAACCAATCACAGCAAACCAATCACTGTGCAGGCATGCAGAGCGTGCGTGTCATCCCAGCAACAAACTTGTGTATACTGTGGTGCTACATATACTGTCATTCGGTGCTACCCTTCTTCACATCGCATGTTCTGGCGATGTGACTATCGCACATGCACAATTCGCGATGTCAATGCTAAAACACAACATCGTTCAGCCCTAATGTGAAATTTCTGCATTGATTTTGACAAGGACTATTCATGCAAAAAACTGACTTATGTAAGGATTATGCTCATATGAAGCCATTAATTTTCAGTTGTTTTGCACCTTTCTTAACCATACTGATAACAGAAATCATTGAAATGGCTCTGATCAAAAGTTAACATACCATACCCTTGAATGTTTGGCCTTGTTACAGACACTCAAGGTGACACACACAGGTTAAAATGACAAAGGTTGATTTCCCACACCTGTGGCATTTTAAATTGCAATTAGTGTCAATGAGTTTATTTCTCAGATGGATGACCTGAGCAGGTTAGAAACTGAGCCATGGGGAGCAGAAACGAACTGTCAATGTTGGAAATGGATATTAAAAGGTATCCAACGCCTTGCAAATGCCAGTCAGTACTGTTCAATCACTTAAAGAAGAATTCCGGGCGATTTTAAAACGTAGCTCTGTTTGTATATCTGAAGTGCTGTCAGTAGCGTTAGTAACTCAATCTGTATTGCCAAAACGGTGTTTACCTTTTGCTATTTTTCGGGAATCCTGCGGGATGGGAAACAAAATTACTATTAATCATGGGATTGGGATGGGACAGGAGAAATTGTCACCGGGAGTGGGTGGGACCGGGAATCGTAATAACATTGATACCCAACTTTATACACAAATATACTGTTTATATAAATAAACTATTTATTTTAATTTTGAACTCAATTCTATTTGTCATCTCTTTATGTTCTCATGTTTGCTTTGGTGTATCTAGTTAAGTGAATGACGTGCTCCATACACCCGTAACAGTTGGTGGCTGAAATGCACAAAGTTCTTATGCCAATGCCAACAACCAATAATATACGAATATGCGAAAATCACAAATTCAGTGTTACTGGAAGATTGAGGACAAGCGCACCAGCCTCAGTCCGGAATGTGTGGACACTCTTGTTGTTGCATAGCAACTGTGGGACTCCATCTTAATGGAAACTCATTGAAAATTTTGTTAGGCTATATAATGTGTGCGTGTCTGCGCGGGTGTGTGTGCGTGTCTGTGTGTGTGTTTGCATGGATTATTTACAGGAAATTTTATGTGTACATTGTTTAAACTGGCTTTCAGTTCAATAAAATAACATTAACTAAATTTTGGATTTTTATTCAACTAAGGTGGGTATGCTTAGCCTGACTCTGCCCTCCTACATACTTCATTTTCCTTCAGTACGCCGTCTGGAATATTCCATGGTTTTCTCTGGACAATTTTTTAGCGGTCCCATCAGCGAACAAGGAGTGGCTGAGAACAATGAGGTTGATGTCCTGCGCTAGTTTGAGTTGTAGTACGTCACGACCAAACACTAGCGATTGGTTATGGCAGATCCAGATCCAATAGATTTAAACTTCAACAGAGTACCCGCCTTCAAGGAAGTTAACGCTTGTCAATGGAGAGTGGCAAGACTATGTACAAATGAAATGTACGTACGAGAGTCTGGTAGAACCAGGCTAGCGTATGCTGTGATCTGTACTGTATTTTTTACTGTAACTGACAGTTTCTGGTAAAAAAAACACAACTGGAGTGGGAGGGAATGGAGTCATTCCTCAGCGATTGGGACAGGACAGGATTTTCCTCCAGTTTTTTTGGGGGATGGGACAGGATTTATTTTGTGGGATGGGAGTGGTTTGAAAATCCAAATGTGGTAGTTTGTTTTTACTCCCCATAAAAAATGGTATCTAAACAATGCCGTGAACATTGCGTTAGTCTCATTCATACTTTCTCTGGCATTAAAGAGGAGATTGTGCTCTTTAAAGCAAAATAAATGTGTAATTGTAAATATTTGTAGTTTGTGTGCTGTGTCTGTTTCTTTGAGATGTGTGGGAAAAAAATCTTATTTTTTGTATTCTAAAGCCACATTCCAGAATTCTATTTGCAGAGATGGGGACTTTAGTGCGACACGAGTACAAGTCTAACTCAAGTCGCATTATCATTGACTTGCGACTTGACTCACAACTTTTTTGCGACTTCAGACTTCACTCGAACTCTAGATGTAAAGACTCATACACAATATGAGTCATTAGAAAATACATAGGCTTAAAGCAATCCTCAAAAAAAAAATCCTATAGCTTTGTCAGTATTTTGCTCTTTGCATTTGCGCCACAGCTGACTGACAGGAGAGAAAAGAATTGGAGCAAGCGACAGGAGAGCGTGGAATAGGAAACCCCAGCTTGGCAGCTCCACACCTGCCTTTTGTCATTTAGTTTGGTTTTACTGATATTCAAAGCACAGAAACGAACAAGCACAGTACAATATGCAAAACGTGTCACGTGAAAATAAGATGCAGGATCAACATCAAACTTCATCAGGCATCTTAAAACACACCCAGAGGTCAGTTTTCTGTAGTGTAGTGAAATGTTCGCCAACTACGTATGGTGGCTACAGTAGCTAAAGTAAACGTGTGCAAGGGCAGGGATATCGAGTGATGACTTGGCATTTAGTTAAGACAAACGAGCTATCACATTCATTTACAGATACAGTAGGACAGTAGGATCTTAACACTAGCTGAAAAATGTTGTTATACTGTTAAATAACCAGGCCAGTTTGCTTAACACTTACTCATATTTGCAACAATGGCCTGGGTGAAATTTGTGTTAACTCTTCCCAGAACGGCAAAGCTTTCACTCTCACTTTGCCGCCCCATTATTGTAGAAAATGTTGAAGGGAAAAAAATCTGTTTTATTTAAAAAAAAAACTGCTTCATTCAAATACTTAAAATCGGTATGCTCTAGTGGTAATATGTCATTATGGTTTAGACTCAGACTCTTGGTCAGAGACTCCAGACTTGACTCAGACTCTGATGAAAGGACTAATGAACATCTCTGTCTATTTGTGTCTAAAGGGTTAAAAATGGTACACAACCAAATTTCGAGGGGGTATGCAGTCTTTTTAGCACAACTGTATTTAGTATAATGAATACATACAGTATGTAATGTTTTGTTACACACAAAAATAAGCACGGTCTGAAGTGCCTCATCAAAAGACCGACTGGCCGGTGCCCATTGGCAAACACTGTGGAAGCAGAAGTACTTAGATCTTCATTGCAATTCCTGTTCAAATGGCAAAATAAGCACTGCATAGTGTAGTTACAAGCAGGTAATGTGCCCCATCTCCCCAATAATAAGAAAGATGTGTAGTAACCCCCCCATTTCAAACTCACTATTACCCCATTGAATAAAGTGTAGATTTATACTGATTACACATTATCCTACTTTTATTGTTTAATCTTTTGACATCTGTGTGAGGAGACCTTTTTTCAGTTATTCCTGTGCATGGCCTATGTAATCTGTTTGACAGTCACTTTAGTTAGATAAGTCGCATTCCGAAATGTACCATTCCGAAATGTAGCATTCCGAAATGTCAGTATAATAATTTTGAGCTGCCACCTGCCCAAAAGTCACTTCATTGTAAAATGTGCTTAATGCTTTAAGAGAGCAACCTCCTTAACTATAGTAAAATAATACCCACCATATTATTTCCTACATGTTTACGAATCCAAAGGAAGTAGAGACATGGTCTTCAGTAAGGCAGTGCTGGTTATGTGCTGCGTGACAATGACACTGCTGTCCTGTGTGTGTATCACACACAATATGCTAGGTGTAGTTCAGTCTGATACGTATCTGTCAACACAGTGAACTCAAATCTTGCTGAAAACATTTTGATGCATCTCGTGCTAACACTAAATATTTTTTTAACACTTTCACATCACACATCCTCTTGAGCTAGCTAGCTATACCTGACTATTCAAAAGATTGCACTTCTAGCTACCTGAGGTTTTAACCTTTGGTGAAAATGGGGAATGATTGCCTTATTACCGGTAAATTCTGCATTGCTTTAGGGTTTCTGTAGTAATTTGTGCACTTAACATACAAATTTGCTGAAATAATACAGCTAGGGGAATATTTGTTTTGGTGTATAAATTACTTATTAAATGTGAGTAAAATGGTCACACTGTAGAGCACTGGGAAGAAGACTGGTAGAATCAGAAGTCAAGGGAAGACTTTAAGATGCAGGTTTGACAGGTCAAGTGGTAGTAAGAAAGCCACTGCTAAGATGGCAAAATAAGGAAAAGAGGCTGGTCTGGGCCATAAAGCACTGCTTGTGGACTGCTGAAGATTGGAAGAATGTGTTTTGGAATGATGAATGAAAATTTAAAATATTTGGGCATGCCTATTGTGGGCATGGCTGTTGCCTTTTGAGAATGTGTCTACGTATAAATATGAGAACTGCTGTTTTAGAGTCTTGCAAATGGAGCGCATTTGTTCTAATGGAATAGCAGAGTGATTTTAGTTAAATATTGAAGTACTTTGCTTACAACTCTAAAAATAAAGGGGAACCCAAAAACAGTGCATGTCATTTTGATGTTTTCAGGCACTTAAGAATAACAGGAAATTTAAAAGTGTAGATACAAATTCCATAAAAGTTTACTAAGTCCACGTCAATTGTACAGACATCACATTTTAATTTGTGACCGAAATAAATCAGATTTTTACTTCACTGCCGAGATCTAACTAGTCGAAGTCCTGTATGCATGAGGGCTGCCCCGGGAATAAGTTGGGGGTGAACAATGCAAAAAAGACTGCAAGTCTGGCGACATGGTTGGATGAACCATGTGCACGCCCCTTTTATCCCACAGATCTGTACAAGGAGTTGTGGAGCTGCCAACAAGGCAGGATTAGAGGAGGAATTGGGAAGGGAAGAAAGTCTAGAAGAATGACAAATATTAATGAGAAATTATTAAATAAAAGCCAAATGACCTGAATGGAACAGCTAAATGGAATAATAAGGACAGAAAATAGATTTAGATTACACAGAACAGGGGGTAATTACGCTTGTAGAATCTAAAAAGTAGTAGTCAGATGTTTAAAACATTTTTTTTACATTATTGGTTACCATTGATTTTGCCATGGTGTGGATTTTGTATTGATACTGAGGTATCAAAGCAAGTGTCTTTATCGGAACAACCCTAGTCAGAACTAACTTTTGGAAGAAATTGACAAAATGGTAGGCTTCAAATAATGGAATGGCCAGCAGTCTCCAGACTAGAAACAACAAGACAAACAAATTAATAGTAATAAATAAAAGGAAGAAATGAAAAAGAAAAAGGAGAACGGGGTATGGGATGAGTGCATCATGCATCAATCTCCGGAGTGTTATTGTAGTGCAGTACGGAGATGTATTATATGATGAGGGCTGGGAGTTTAGGAGCTGAACAGCCCTGGGGAGAAATGTCACCTTCCTTCTCTGGTTCTTACAGCCTTGACAGCGAAGTCTGCGCCCTGATGGGAGCCACTCAAATGTAGAGAACATTATATGAGATATAAACCTATTGAGATGGTTTGCAATAAACTGAGCAGAAGGGTGAAAGCAAAGAAACCTACAAGTGCAACCCGAACTTCTGTGACAGTTTTGGGAATAACTTTCCAAACGTTTTTTTTTCCATTGTGGAAAGCCACAAATGTTTGTTTATATGCAAAATGTGGCTACTTTCAGTCAAATATTTACACTACCTTTTTTTCTCCAATCAATTATTTGTTCTTTGCTTTAATTGAAACCTTAAACTGTGTACATTTTAATAACTGGAAAAAACTGAAGTGTTCTAAAACATTTGACCACTAAACATTTGATTACTATATTGAAAACATCTTAATAACACATTATGGGATGTTTTACTTTGAATTGAATTTATTTTGAAAATATACAGATGAACTCTGACTGCAACACACTCCAAAAGTTGAGACAGTCTACGGTTTACTGTGCATCATAACTTTTTCTTTCATTTATTAAGTGGTTGGGCACTGAAGACACCAGTTGGTTAACTTTAGCAAGCAGAATATTTCCCTGTTCATCATGCATGTCCTCAGCCGCCTAACTGTACAAGCAATACTTATATCTTTGTCTTATGTTGTGCTTCATAATCTGCTCCATGCCTTATGTTGTGCTTCATAATGTGCCACACATTCTCAGAGGCAGACCATACTAGCACCCAGAACTATCTTTTTTGCATTTTCCATACTGTCCCAACTTTTTAGCATCTGTAAATGTTTGTATATCTAGCTCCGCAGTACATCAACAGTATTTAAGGCTTCTTTAATACGTTTTGAATGTTCTGTAGAAAAGCTACTTTTAATGCTTAATCATAATTATTAAAGGTGCTATATGTAAAACGGACAGCCAGCGTTAAAAAATGGGTACTACAGTTCAAATTCAAAATACCTGAGTTGTATCCCTCCGCCCCCTCCTCCACAGAATCGAAACTAACGTGACGAACAACATCAGCGAAATCATGACAAGCGAAACGTGTTTTACTACGTCTATGGTCATGGAACCGTTTAGA
>JACXGM010000557.1:26126-69951 GCA_016801145.1 Umbra pygmaea
TGAAACACCTCCCTAGGGAGGCGCCCAGGGGGCATCCTTACCAGATGCCCAAACCACCTCAACTGGCTCCTTTCGACGCAAAGGAGCAGCGGCTCTACTTTGAGATCCTCACGGATGACTGAGCTTCTCACCCTATCTCTAAGGGAGATGCCCGCCACCCTCCTGAGGAAACCCATTTCGGCCGCTTGTACCCTGTTTAGAAACATGCATAGTTTTTTTAGGTTGTCTAGAATCTCTATGATCTTGTTCGTTTGTTTGCTGCTTCCATGGCTGTAGCGCGCTCGGTTTGTGTTTTTACAGGTATGCCTGGCAACCCGTTCATGCTGTCAAAATAGGCAGTTGATAACAACACACAGGCCAAAACATAAACAAATTCCGTCACGAAACATACTTTTCCAAAAGAAACAATACTGACATTAGCATTGTTTTCAGAAAATATAGTATTTCAGCTTAACATGTTTCCTTAATATCTGACGAGGCATTGGCGTCATTTTTGGATTTATTACAGTACATGTATTACATATAGCACCTTTAATTAAAACTGCACTATGTAACTTATATAAAAACTATAAAAAAATATAAAAACAATGTTTTAGTTTTAATACATTGTTTATGTATTTTCTGAAAGTTACATAGTGCAGGTTTAAGGACACATTAGCAACTAGCATATTGGATTCAGGGGTTGAAAACATCAACTTAAATACTACAAAATACAGACAAAATTTGAATAGCAAAATTGAAATTTAACTTTCTTACTAGCAGCAAATGCACATTATTGACAATAGTATTTTATATATTCAGAAGTTGGTTATATTCTTCCTGTATTCCTGTGTTCTGTAAAAAATATACAAAATACATATTTTTTAATTTACATAAAATTCGGACTGACTGGGCAAAATAATGCAACATTATAAAGTACAGCTTTAAAGACACTATTTTACTTTTTAAGTTGAGTAATGAGGATTCTGGCATTGAATAGATATTCTAATGAAGTTAATGTCTGCTGTTTTGACATTTATATTTGATTGAGAACAATGATAGTGATACAACAGTATAGTCCATAATGGCTTTTAAACCCCCACACTCAGACCTCCATTCAATTATTCCTGAGATACAAAACTCAAATAACAGTTAAGGACTGGCATGATTGTTACACTGCATCAACAACTCAATGCGACACAATTTTATTGTCCAACATTGGGGCCAGAAACTTTGACAAGCCTCTCTGAATCCTTAGATGGGCACTTTTGGCATCCAGGTAAAATTATTTATATTGGTCTGTTGTGTGTTCTCCAGTAAAATTGTGTTGCTAAATGCATTTAATTCTTGCTCACTATCCAGGAGGTCAACTCTGTGTGGTACGCTAGACTACCTACCTCCAGAAATGATTGAGGGGAGAACTCATGATGAGAAGGTGGATCTGTGGAGTCTGGGTGTGCTCTGTTATGAGTTCCTGGTTGGAAACCCTCCGTTTGAAACCAAAAACAATGAGGACACGTACCGCAAGATTTCACGGGTAAGAAATTACTTTGGATTTTAACTGATGTATGTTATTGTCCATTGTCAAATGTGTTACATTGCTCCAAAATTTTTTTGGGAACTTTCAAATCACACAGGTCTTGATGACATAAATATATTAAAGATAATGAGCTTGACACTACACTGTGGAATTACATTAACTTTATTGGCTACTTGTCCGAAGCAGACTTCAAGTATTGTGATTAAAATCTTGTCTGTAATTCCAGTAAAACAAACCATACATATCTCCCCTTGTCACATAAAAAACAGGGAATTTATGGTAAGAGGACATTTTAATTTGTGTTCAGGGAGGTATTTTTGTGATGGCTTTTAAGGCCATCTAAAAACAATTTCCAGCAAGTCCTTGTGTTCAGATCAGGTGCCCTTAATTCAATTGTGGAATTGAAGATAATCATCCAATGTATGATCTGATTAAAGGCTTTGTGTTGGATTTGCAGTGCGAAAAGAATTGTTGGATGAACCATGTGCTCGCCCTTCACCTTTCCACAGATTTGTTCAAGGAGCTGCGGAGTTGTCGACAAGACAGGATTAAAGGGAATTGGGAGGAGAGAAATTGGGGTAAAAAAAATCACAAAGGGATTAATAGCAAGTGATTGCGGCAGCTCAGTAACCTACCTCAAAGTAACATTTTCATTTCTACTTAGTTCATTTCAGATTTTTATAGCCTTGTTTGTGACCTCGCAGTGTCGTTAACTGTAACATAGCCTATTTCTTGTGATAAAATTAGACTGCGGAATCTTTAAGTAGCCTACCTCTAACGTTGTATAGCTACCAGAGTCTTCTAGTTTGCAGAGGCAGACTTAAAGTTAGTCTGCAATTTCGTAATTGCAAAACTAGTTTTTAGGCTCCCCATTTAAGTTTGGATGTGTACAGTCGTGGCCAAAAGTTGAATGTCACAAGTATTGGTCTCCACAAAGTTTGCTACTTCAGTGTTCTTAGATCTTTTTGTCAGTAGTTACTATGGTATACTTAACTCTAATTACAAGCATTCAATTAGTGTCAAATGCTTTTATTGACAATTACATTAACTTAAGTTAATGCAAAGAGTCAATATTTGCAGTGTTAACCCTTCTTTTTCAAGGCCTCTGCAACCTGCCATGGCATGCTTTCAATTAACTTCTGGGCCACATCCTGACTACTGCCAGCCTGTTCTTGCATGGTGAATACTTAGGAGTTTGTCAGAATTTGTGGGGTATTGTTTGTCCACCCGCCACCTGAGAAACGATCACAAGTTCTAAATGGGATTAAAATCTGGGAGGTTCCTGGCCATGGACCCAAAATTGAGATGTTTTGTTCCTCAAGCCACTTAGTTATCACTTTTGCCTTATGGCAAGGTATTCCATCATGCTGTAAAAGGCATTTGTCATCACCAAACTGTTCTTAGATGGTTTGGAGGGGATCTCGAAGGATGCATTAGTACTAGGGATGGGGATCGTTAATTTTTATTGATATTGATACCATTATCGAGACTGCTTAACGAACCGAGTCTTCATCAATACCATTATCAATACTTTTCTATTATTTGGTGGAAAGACAACAAATTCTTAATATTGACAGAACTATTATTGCTTTTATTGCAAAAACTGTGAGTCTGTGAGTTTGATTTAATGGTTATCAAAACAACAAAGTGCCCAAAGTTTATTTAGGATCACACAATAATGTTAGGCTAATTACATGGGAGTTAATGAAGGACCAATACATTTGTACCCAACTCGGGGTCGGGGGCATGGTCAAATAACCATTTGCCTCCCTGTGTGTATTAGTGTTGTCACGATACCAAAATTATTGTTTCGATACCGATACCAAGTAAAGAATTGCGATTTCGATACTTTTCCTGAAAAGGGAGAAACACTGTCAAATATCATTGCTGTGCTTTATTTTAAAACCGGAACAACATTCTAATCATATATTAAACTAATATATATAAGTCACTGACAAATGCACATGCTCTAAGGGATGGGCCGATAGCGATACCAGTACTTGGTTTCCACATTTTAAGACCGTTATGCTGCTCAACGCTTTAAAGATTAGCCATAGATGGCCATAGTTATAGGCTAAATCTGATTCACGTAAATGTTTCAATGGAAATGTAGAGCTATTCCAGCCCTATGCATATATTTCATATTGATGATAACGACAGTCTACTTCCTCATTCAGAGACCATGGCTATAAAGCTGTACACCTGTATATATTGCTATTTAAAAAAGAAAAGCGATAACTGTGATAATGCTTCCCTGCAATGAGGTTGCACACAAAATCACCACCTAAAATGCATAATCATTCCAAAGACCGAGCCACACATTAGCTATTGAAAAAAACTATTTTCCTTAGCATTTGTCCACTAGAGTTAAAATGTTGAAATACGAAATCGTTTTTCTCATTGCTATTTTCATGTAGCCTAATAATTGTAAAATTATAGGTAAAAAATATTGGAATCCTCAAGGAAATGCGCACATTTAAGTACAGGAACAAACAAAGGATGCAAGTTATTAAGCTATTCGGTGCATACTGTAACTGTAGAAAACGGCATGTGGAACGCCCCCTGACCTAGCCTATGAAAGCCACCTTCAGGAAGGAAAGACAAATATCAGTAGTTTGCAACACTTCTGGTTATATGATTAATATATATAATATATGATTAGGTCATTCCCTGTTTGAGAAAGTCACTTCAAACAGACATTCTCATCTTACACAAAACGTCTGCAATGCTTAGGGCAAATTCGAAGACTAACGTATTGCGTTCGCGTTTCAAGTTAGCTATGAAGGAGACAAACCATTGATAATAAATACTATTACACATTCTTGAACTGCAATGTAAATTATGTTCTTCTGGATATGTAATATTTACTTTTCTATAATTGAATTGGCTGACTAACATCTAAGAAATAGCAGATTTTAGATTTTAGGCAGGCTATTGGTTAGCCATGAGGATAATGCCCATAGTAAGCCTACTATTTCTCTAGAAACCTACTAGTATAGTAAGCCTAGTATAGTAGGCTTACTACCATAGTAAGCCTACTATTTCTCAGCCTCGTCAAACTACGGTGGTGCAAAATACTGACTTGTCACAAAATAAACCATAGCCTCCTCATTTGATTTTAGGGCATGAACGTGATCATGTTATCTTTCATATACTAACCTGTCGGTCTTTAAACTCCTTGTACAATTCGGGGTGCTTGTCAGCCAAGTGTTTCGCCAGGTTCAAGGTGTTTTGTTTGCATTTGTTTGTAGCACTGACGACAAACAGGTCTCGACTTACAGGTAGCTTATGCCCTCACTGTCAGCAAGGTAGGCAAAGTACTTCCATATTTAACTCCTCGCGTCATGTTTTTCTACTAGTCGTGGACTGGCGACCACAGTAGCACTTGTACACTTATGCTCACACATGCAGCCATCTCGCTGTAGTGTTTGTTTGTCACATGACAGCTGCAGCTTCTTTGCTGCGTGCGTGAGGAGAAAAAACACAGACGTCCCTAGGGAGGCACTGGAAGCGTGCGTTGCGCACACACCAACATGAAATATGTCTCTTACAAATCTGGAACTTGGTAATTCTTAAAAGTATCGATACTAATAAGTTTAGGAATCGTGACGTTTTAAATCTCCGAGAATCGCAATACTTTTGAAGTATCGGTGCACCGTGCAACACTAGTGTGTATCTATCAGAGCTCTATTTCCCTCTCATAGACAAATAGGCCAGAAAACGTGCATATTGTGCATACTTAGATTGTAATAACACATGCATACATGACCATTTAATTTTTTATTTTTTTATTTAACCTTTATTAAACCAGGTAAGTTGACTAAGAACAATTTCTTATTTACAACAACGACCTGGGAGCAATTAGGGTAAAGTGTCTTGCCCAAGGACACAACGACATTTGGCTCAGTCGGGAATCGAACTGGCAACCTTCTGACTACAAGTCTGACTCCCTACCCACTGAGCCATCTGCGCCCCATACAGTGCAATTCTTTCAGATTGTACTACCATAAGTCCAAGTCTCTCTATGGGGCACTGCACACACTGTCACTGAGTTCACAGGTCCAACAGCCCACAATGAAACCAGCAATCAGTGCTCAGCCTCAGACATTCCAACATTATATCCCGTCGGATAATACCTTATTGCTTCTAATGTAACATCAATATGCTTTGACAGAGCCAACAATTGTTAACTATAGTACAATTCATCAAATGGCTTTAGGTTGCTGTCTGTGATTATTTGCTCTTTAGATAAGGTTATTCACATCTTCTTACCTTCTGGTGCTGTTGTCTCCTATTTGTTTAGTCCATAAGAGTAGCGTCTGGGCCTTAACTGATCAAAGTCTGTCACCAGATCATCCATGTTTAAGGTTTTTACCAGTGTAGACCCACAGCCATAAGTATGAGGTGGAATAATCTGACATCACTCGTTGTTTTGTGATTATTTTGTTGTTCTGCTGTTGTAGCCAATGTTGCTGACTAGCTAGACTGAGGACAGGACACTGGCACTTGCTCACGAGCTACACCGTCTCACTTGACTGCGTTGTAGATACAACTTTACGTTTTGTGAACCCCATCAATTCGATTGATTCGATTGACTCGTTGATTCGATTGACTCGTTTAATGCAAACTTGTTAGACTCAGATTTGTCTTCCTGCCCCGAATGGTGTTTAGATTTCACTACGTAATACGTAACTGCAACCTACCGTTACAAACACAGAGCAACACTCAAAATGTGCAACATGAACATGCCATGTACTGTACATTGTATACATACAGTGTGCGATTTGGTAAAAACAAAGGGTGTAGATAAAAAATCATTTGCTATTTGGTTTTCCGTTTTCGTTATCTCCTTGTTCGATGCTTGTTTAATGCAAACTTGTTAGACTCAGATTTGTCTTTCCGCCCCGAATGATGTTTAAGTTTCACTCCGAAATACGTAACTGCAACATACCATTACAAACACATGTACATTATATACATACAGTGTGCAATTTGGTAAAAAAAACGGCGTAGGTAAAAAAAGTCAAACTTGTTTTATTGAGCGCAAAGCAAATCGCTCAAGAATTGTGTTGCGTGGACAAGGGCATGAGAAAATGATAAATTGAAGTGAAATTCATTTTCATTTTATAAATAATAATTCCAAGGTATACACAATTGACACACTTGTTCACTAGTCTTGATAGCAGTATTGAAAAGCTCAGACCTTACTGATTTTCGGGTTTTGAGAAATTTGGAACCGGGTCCGTAATAACTGGTTTTGAGACACATCCCTAAATGGTACCATTCTTTATTCATGGCTGTGTTGTTAGAAATAATTGTGAGTTAGCCCACTCACTTGGCTGAGAAGCATCTCACACATGAATGGTCTCAGGATACTTTACTGTTGGCATGACACAGGACTGATGGTAGCACTCACCTGGTCTTTTCTGGACAAGGTGTTTTCCGGATGGCCCAATCAATCGGAAAGGGGATTCATCGGAGAAAATGACTACACCTGTCATCAGCAGTCCAATCCCGGTACCTTTTATCAGTATTTCCCTGGGCCCATATTCATAAAGATTCTAAGAATCCTCTTAAAAAAACTCATAATTTAGCTTAAAATATTTTACGTAGTAGTCTTAGCTTAAGAGCGATTCCAGACCGATCTAAGAGCAACTCTGAGCAAGGAAAAGACAAACTGTCATCTTAGTGAGGAGGTGGGGCTGACCCCGTTGCTATCTATGACACAATCTCTTGAAGACTGATTGGTTGGTTGTCCAAGAAGGAAAAAACTGAGCGATTTTAAGTATTCCGTGAAACTGTCATGGATTTAGAAGTTAAGGATCCTTGGCAGTTTCACAGAATTTTTGGCCATTCTGTGAAACTGCCACAGAGTTTGAAGTTAAGTGTCCGTGGTAGTATCACGTATTTCGGAGATCACGTTGAATAATTCGGATGTGGGTTCCATCAAGTACTCCGACAACAAGGCTGCTATATTCATAAATGCAGTTTTTTATGCCTGCAAGGTGGGAATGTCCAGTGGAAAGGAAATTAACTGCGACACAATAGGAGGTTCTGAAAGTGCTGTAATTGTTTGTGTGATCACTCTGCTTACAGAAGGTTGTGACAGACCCAAATCATCACTGCTGCATTGTTGCATTTTCCCAGTTGCCAAATATCTTAATGTAGTGATATCTTTAATTTCTGGCACTATGACATTTCTGCGCTGTGTCAGAGATGTTAGTGTCTCTACTAAGATTGGTCACAAACATGATCTCTGCACTATCTAATCTATATATAGCTTAAGACGCTATAGCGTCTTATTGACACTCTGTCATCCATTGTCTGCAACACATTTCTTCTCCCTCTTCGTAATTCCGCCGTTTTCTCCTCTACTGAAGGAACTCTTAAGCCTCTTAAAAGTCCTCGTCTGTACTCCTACCAACTTTTGCCTTAGGACCTCTTTTAAGAGTTAAGATGCTTTCTGAATAACTTTTTTCTTTACTAGGATTTTTTATTTATTTTAAGAGTAAACGCCCACATTTCTAAGAATTTTCTTAGAATTTTCTCACTAGGAGCTACTATTTGCATTAAGATTCTTTATGAATACTGGCCCTGATGTTTTCCTGGAGAGAAGGGGCTTCTTTGCTGCCCTTCTTGACACCAGGCCTTCCTCCAAAAATCTTTGCCTCACTGTGCGTGCAGTAGGGATGTCATGAGAACCGATACTACCAAAACCTTCCGGTTCTACAATGACAACACTGACAATGCCCATTTTTTGAAGAATCGTAGGCACTGTTAGTGAAGATTCCAGTGTAAATAGCAAACTGTCAAGGGAGGATAACTGAAAATAGCAGGAAAATCAAAAGCAAATGAAAAGGGCTTCGCCTCCAGTTGCGAAAATTAGCTAGCTAGGTAGTCTGCTTCGTTTGGCGGAGGTTAATAATATACGTTTTTCTTTTCCACACTTGAAATGGGTGCACCATTCCCGGAGGTACTGCGATACCGAGTCGATGCGTGGAGCGGATTGAGCAAGCCCTGTTTCCGACTCCCTGTTAGAAAAATTAATATATATAGTTCGCCTATGGGGAACGTATCCGATATTAAACTGATAAGAACATATTATTCAAAGCTTTTATTATCCAATATAATGCACCAGGGGCGTCATCCACCTATTTTTTTAAGGGGGCACAGTGTGCAGTAGAGATGCGCAGTTGGTGGTTATATCAACCACAGATCGGGTGGATGACGTGACGAAAAATAATATTTAATTAAATATGAAAATATATATACATTGTTAAATATTGTTGCCTACATCCGAAAAAAATCAAGCACACTTTAAAATAGTCAAGTTCACTAAAGGTAACAAGTTTAAATCAAGTAGCCTATGGTATCCTACCAGCATGTTTCCCTCTACAGTGTGCAATAAGAAAGTAGGATAGGCCTACAGTGCAAGTTCAGCAATGATTAATCTCCCATGTCGTGTCTCGTTCTATACTAAGAACGCAAGTGCTAAACGTCTACAAGCTCAATAACACCCACAGCCAAAAAGCAGGTAAGAAAAATAGTCAGAACACTTTGATCATTAATTAGATGTGCAAGGAAAGCACGCAAGTCTTGTTTGTAATGGACAATAAAAAATGTGAACATGCATGTTGCACTGTTGTGCGGTGGACTTTCGGAATGAATAGAGCCGGCGTTTCTTCAATATCGAGGCTCCATACTTTGTTTATTGTATGATTGTTAGGCCTCCTGGTATAAAATTAATTGCAGTGTCATGCATTCAAAATTAACGGGCGTCTTCAGAACAGGCTCGTCCTCCCTATTCGTCAACCTGACATGACAATGCGAGTGCATAGAGTTAATTAGCCTATGTGCATTAACTCTATGCATTAGGCATATAGGCATTTATTAGTAGTAGGCTAAATAGCAGCATGTTGAAATTGTGCAAAATTGTGTTTTTATTACAATGATAATATTGTACAGTATCCTAGTCAGGTAAGGTCAGGTTTGCCATTTTATTTAGGCTATTTATTTATTTTTGTCCCTGTGCGCCGATCGGAGAAGGATTTCACTACTGATATTGAGTCAAGAGCTTTCTATCCTCGCGGCTCGCGTCAGCAGCGCCTTGCATCGCCCAATCAGCGGATTACGGGTGGATGCGGTTTTGAAAATAGGTCCAAAACTTTGGTGCGGATGGATGGTGGACAGATGAAGAGGTTTGTGATGCGGTTGTGGATGAAATAATAGCCCATCCACGCATCTCTAGTGTGCACACAAACATGTGCCCACAAATACACGTGCCCCCTTAGTTTCAATGGGCATGGCACCTCTGCAATACACCCATACATATCGGACCAATGCCCAAAACATTAACACAATCATTCGCGACTTATACTGACATGTTAGTTTTCCTCTCTAAAAACCTTGAACTAGCCAAGAAAAGGTGTTGTGAAAAAAACATGTTCATCATGTTAGCTGAATGCCTGCACTGCTTTATCCACTGTTTTGTTTTGCAATGTTGTTGTTTTTGCACAGTTCCTTTTGAAAAGATGTCTGGAATGTGTCTGGGGACAATTAGTTGTTGCACTATGAGCATTAATTTCACTTTATTATGTTTTTCTATGCTATATTGAATGTGTTTTTTATGTCTTGTTATGACATTTTGATATTTTTGAAGTATTCTAATAAAGAAGTTCATGGTTCAAGTACATGAAATCTCAGAAAGTCCTTTTTCTACCTTGGTATCAAAATCGGCATCAAGAATCATGTTATTTTACTGGTATTGGCACAGACTACTGAATTTTTGGTATCGTGACACCCCTAGCGTGCAGATGCACTCAAACCTGCCTAGTGTCATTCCTGAGCATGCTCTGCACTGGTGGTGCCCCGATCCCGCAGCTGAATCAACTTTAGGAGATGGTCCTGGCACTTGCTGGATTTTCTTGGGCATCCTGACGCCTTCACATCAATTGATCCTCTCTCCTTGAAATTCTTGATCCAATAAATTGTTGATTTAGGTGCAATCTTACTAGCAGCAGTATCCTTCCCTGTGAAGCCGTTTTTGTGCAAAGCAATGATGATGGGGGCATGCGTTTCCTTGCAAGTAACCATGGTTGACAGAGAAAGAACAATGATTTCAAGCATTACCTTCCTTTTAAAGTTTCCAGTCTGTTTTAACTCAATCAGCATGAGAAGATTGATATCCAGCCTTGTCCTCGTCAACACTCAACTGTGTTAACGAGACAATCATTGGCATGATGGTCCATTGTGGCAGGAATGAAATACAGTGGAAATGTTTCTTGGGATTAAGTTCATTTTCATGGTTAAGAGGGATTTAGCAATTTATCTGATCACTCTTCATGACATTCAGGAGTACAGTGGGTACGGAAAGTATTCAGACCCCTTTAAACGTGCAATATGTAATTTTTGGCCGCCAGGGGGCTCTCAATCAAAACAATAGCAAAAGATGTACTTGGATGACGTCGGGAGGTTGCGTGGGATCATAGGTTATGTTATCGTCGTCAATGACAACCTTCCAATCTAGCATCTCCGGCAGAAACGATGTTCACTGACAAAGTAATATATTGTTAAAAAATTATAACTTTATTCACGTTATGTTTGGCGGCTCCCTGGATTTTATAACAACTAGAGCAGTCACAGGTTATATGACGCCATTTACGGGCGACAAAATGAAACGTCCCGTGTCTTAGAATTATATTACAAATTTCTCTGGATTTGAAAGTTAGTGGAAACATTTAGGATAATGTAAGTACACAACTAAGAAATGTATATAATATATGTATAGTGATGTTTGCTTTTAATGCAAAGTATGTATTTTGTTATTGTTTTGATTGATATTACATATTGTACCTTTAAATTTTTCATTCTTTGTTTCGATTTGATAAAATCGAAAAAGTTAATTTTATTTCTCATTAATGTACACTCAGCACCCCATCCTGACAGAAAAAAACAGAAATGTAGAAATTTGTGCCAATTTATTAAAAGAGAAACTGAAATATCACATGGTCATTAGTATTCAGACCCTTTGCTGTGACCCTCATTTAACTCACATGCTGTTGATTTCTTCTGATCCTCCTTGATGGTTCTACTCCTTCATTGGAGTCCTGCTGTGTTTATTTACACTGATTGGACTTGATTAGGAAAGGCACACACCTGTCTGTATAAGACCTTACAGCTCACAGTTCATGTCAGAGCAAATGAGAATCATAAGGTCGAAGTAACTACCCGATGAGCTCAGACAGAATTGTGGCAAGCCACAGATGTGGCCAAGGTTACAAAAGAATTTCTGCAGCACTCAAGGTTCCTGAGAGCACAGTGGACTCCATAATCCATAAATGGAAGAAGTGTGGGACAACCAGATCTCTTCCTAGACCTGGCCGTCCAGCCAAACTGAGCAATCTTGGGAGAAGAGCCTTGGTGAGAGAGGTGAAGAACCCAAGGATCACTTTGGCTGAGCTCCAGAGATGTAGTAGGGAGAGTTCCACAAAGTCAACTATCACTGCAGCCCTCCACCAGTCAGGACTTTATGGCAGAGTGGCCCGATGGAAGCCTCTCCTCAGTGCAAGACGTATGAAACCCTGCATAGATTTTGCCAAAGAACACATGAAGGACTCCCAGACTATGAGAAATAAGATTCTCTGGTCTGATGAGACCAGGATTGAAGATTTTTGCGTTAATTCTAAGCGGTATGTGTGCAGAAAACCAGGCACTGCTCATCACCTGCCCAATACAATCCCAACATTGAAACATGGTGATGGCAGCATCATGTTATGGGGCTGTTTTTCAGCTGCAGGGACAGGACGACTGGTTACAATTGAAGGAAAGATGAATGCGGCCAAGTACAAAGATATCCTGGAAGAAAACCTCATCCAGAATGCTCAGGACCTCAAGACTGGGTCGAAGGTTTACCTTCCAAAAAGACAATGACCCTAAGCACACAGCTAAAATAACGAAGTAGTGGCTTCGCCACTCTGTGACCATTCTTGACTGGCCCAGCCAGAGCCCTTACCTAAACCCAATTGTGCATCTTTGGAGAGACCTGAAAATGGCTGTCCACCAACGTTCACCATCCAACCTGATGGAACTGGAGAGGATCTGCAAGGAAGAATGGCAGAGGATCCCCAGATCCAGGTGTGAAAGACTTGTTGCATCATTCCCAAGAAGACTCATGGCTGTACTCAAGGCTCAAAAGGGTACTTCTACTCAATACTGAGCAAAGGGTCTGAATACTTAGTCTTTTTTAATAAATTTGCAAATTCTTCTCTGTTTTTTTCTATCAAGATGGGGTGCTGAGTGTACATTAATGAGAAATAAAATGAACTTTTTTGATTCTATCAAATGGCTGCAATGACGAAGAGTGAAAAATTTAAAAGGGTCTGAATACTTTCCGTACCCACTGTATAATGACTTATTGGTGTTCAATTACCGGTTAAGTGTTTTACTGTGTGTGCGGGGGTGTTGCTAATGTCATGTGTGTTTTAACTATTGAATGGACGTGCTGACTGCAGAATGTTTCATTATTGGCCATTGTGTGTAACACATGCACGATGTGTGTAGTGTTTTGCACCGTGTGTTACAGAATTGTTTATGGTGCCATGCCGACATTGTGTTTATTCATTTGGAGTGTACCAACATTAAGGTTTCAACGCTTTGGTCTGAGCATTTACTTTTAGTGTTTTAGCAATCGGGAAAAACTGTAATAGATTACCACACAAGTAGTCATTTACTGTACGAATCAATTGACAGCCAATTCCACACTGGCGATGCTCTCCATATCTCCAATGAAGAGGATAAAACATGTACGATTGCACACAACTGTACTAAACTTGCTGAATAAGGCTACTAACATTACAATACATTAGAGTTGTGGGCTATACATTTGTAATTGGAGTGAAATCATTTTTTACAGGATGAGCTAGATATTCTGTCTTGAAACTGAAAAAATATTTTATCTCTTTAGTTAACCGTCCGAAATCGCAATGACATTAACATTTTTTGGACACTTTTTCAATCTACTTAAATATATTATTTTTAGCATAATAATTTGTTTTAGTTTTAATTGAATGCAACCAATTTCTGCAGGTAATGTTTAAAAATAGTTGATAGTCTGAGTGTTGGTCCTTCCCTCATGCATCACAATAGAATTAGAATGTAACAGAATGGAAATGCAGTTCTCCCTTATCACTTTTTGATGCATGTCAACTTTAAAATTATGTAACTTCAGTTGTGATAAAGATATCTGAGTGATTTAAACAGATTTGTTTTCAAGAGTTTGTAGTTCCCAAAGATGTATTCAGCCCAGAAAGTCCAGGGTTTTCCCAGGCCGCCCCACAATTACTGGATGTTACATGTGATGTCACAATTTATTTAGGTGTTTCAGTTTTCAGCCTTGGTTTCCTCTATTTCGGTTTTGCGGTTTTGGCCAATAATTTTCATTTCGGTTTATCCCTAATTGAAAATGTCCATCACAAAACTTTTAAGACATGTCAGGACCCAACCCAAAATCTATAATATCAAATGACATTTGCCTTTCTGTGCATCTACTGTAACAAAATATTCTAAGCCAGTTGGTGATTTCTAACCTGTATTTCCTATGGAATAATATATGTTGACTTGTTATTATCAGGGAAAACCAGAGATATTTATCAAATGCTTCTGGTAATTACATCACATCTGTACCTTCACTCCAGTTGTGCAGCACCAAAACCAATTGGTGAAAAATTGGTCAACAGTCAAAATGCACAGACTAAAGGTTTTTGTGGCAATACCCAAAGGTTTGTTTTAGAAAACATTTAATAAGAAAGGTTATATGAAATAATCTTACTATGCTCATTATTAAAATATGATTTATTGCCTAAATAAATGACAGTAAAAAACTAATTGGACGATTACTCATCAGCTTTTGTCTCACATTAATTGGTAATCTGTATCGGCCTTGAAAACCATAATTGTTCGACCTCTAGTGAGAAGCCTGTCTGCAGAGTTTTGAACCATGTGTAGTGTATGGAGGTATGAGGAGTTGATGCCAGGAAGAATAAATGCAGTAATCTAGACAGAAGATTAATGCATCAATCAGTTTGGGCTGCAGGTAGGGGGAGGGAGGACTTGTTACGAAAAAGGAAAAATTTGGATTTGACCTTAGGAAAATTCAGGATTTGTTTTGTGTTGCTTAAAACAGAGGGTGGAGTCAAGGTTATGAGGATAGGGTGAACAACTGTCATCAATGGTGAGAGAGGACATGACAGTTTTACTGAGGGTGGATATAGTGCCTATGAGAAGAGTTCTCTATTGTCACTTGAGCTTAAGTAATTTGTGGTCCATCCATGATTTTTTTCTTTCAGCGACAGGTTTCAATATGGGCCAAAGGTGGGTTGGGAATAGATTTAATGCTATAATTTGGAGGTAAATCTGAGTGTCATCAGCATAGAGAAAGTTGCTGCTGAAATGGCGGAGGATCTGATTTAGGGGTAGAAGGTAGATGAGAAGTAGGGGACCCAGAACAGAGCCCTGGGGGACCCCCTGGGTGACTGCAGCTAATTGCAGCCAGGAGAGTGCAGTGCCCTAAACAGCCAAACCCTCAACAGCCAAACCAGCAAATTCTGTACTGTGAAGTGAACAGAAGCCAGACTGAAGACGCTCAAACAGGTCATTTGTTGAGGAGATTGTTTTGAAGTTGAGAGGCAAGAGTCCTTTCCAGGGAATTGGCAAGGAAGGGGGAGGTTGGATATCGGGTGATAGTGGTATCCAGGTGGGGTTCTTTAAAATGGGAATGACAGCAGCGGTTTTGAAGGTAGATGTGAGAGGTTGGAAATGTGTGTGATTTAGGGACAGAGTAAAGGCAGGCATTAATTAGGGCTGCGATCCAGGGAGCATGTAGTGGTTTTTGACTACATATGTTTGGAGATATCGGCAGAGTCAATTGGGGTGAATGTACCTGAAGGTGAGTTTGAAGGACAGCCAGTGGACTGAATAAGTAGTTGGGGTGGGGATGTGGGACACTGGTCAGACAGATGCATCGATTTTTGTTTAAAAAAAAATAAAGACGTTGGCAGGCAGGGTGAGGGAGCTAGCGTTGTCATCACGGGGCTAGAGTAGTTTGTTGGCCGTTGAGAACAGGGTGCATGACCTTGTTAGAGCTATTGATGATGTTGAAGTTTGAGGACCTGGCAGCGTTGAGCAGGGATCGGCCGATACCAATTTTTATGCAACAAGTACACATACTATGTAGGACTACCGATTAGGCTTGCCAATTGTAAGCACTTTCCTTATTCGATCATTTATAACATTAAAGCTACACTGTGTATTTCTTTGAGTTGATTCTTAGCAAAAACCCCTTTGTTCTTTCACAAATGTGCTCATTCATGTGTAATTAATTCCACCTAATAATCAAAGTATTTTCGTAAGTGTAGAATCTTCCGTTCAACAATATATACAATGGTGCCGCTCGAATTGCGGCAGCCATGTTACGCCTCCATCTTTAAAATACATTAGCCAAAGAGGGACATACCTGGAAATTCAAGCTCGGCCATTCGCGCTTTTACACAAGTGGCACTGTGACGTAAACCAGGGGGAGAATACTCACGACTGCCGGGAAATTTCAAAGTCTGTTGTAGATGTAAGGTCATGCCTGTTCTCGAGGACATGTAATAGTAGCGCTGGCTCAAGCTGTAAAGTAGGCAAGAACTTTCGCCTGGCAACACAAACTGGGATTTTTCATTTCAAAATAATAGCGCTTGTGGTTCATTGAAATAATCATTGTTTATTCATTACATAGGTAGTGTCCATGTTCATGTTTTGCAAAAATTAGTATTCTGTTTGAATAAAACAGACTAGTGAATGTTTGTCAAATGTAATCGTGTTTTCACACGAGACACTGACAATATATTCAATCAAATTATGTGTAAAACATATTTGTTTTATTAATAAAACATGTTAAATTATTATTTTTGCTATCACATGCTCTTATTGTTTCTTTACACACAATACAATTGCATTTGTTTATAATTCATGGGCTGTGTAGTGAATTAACAATGATTATTGCAATGAATCAAAACGAGCGCTATTGTTTTGAAAGAAACAAATATCCAGGTTCACGTATAATAACGCGAGGGGCTTCAGTTGCTTGTCATATACATTTTCACCAGTAGATGGGAGCAGATCTTACACAATGCAGCTTTAATGCTCAACCATCGATTAATCGTAATTGACCTATCGCCGGCCCCTCCCCCAAAACGGCCATTGTCCAATCACACATCATAGCAACTGTTACAATGTGAGCAGGTCCGACAAACATTGACTCCAAGCAGGACTGTAAAGTGGTGCGCCAACAGCGTTTGTAAATCGGACACTAGATACCCCGAGAGATTGTCTGGAGGAGTTGTTCTTTCCCTTCCCAAAGCCGATAACACAACTTGAGCGGTGCCTACAATGGATAAAACAGTGTGGACGGCTTTACTCCCAGTTAAATGTGTCTAACATTACGAAGCATAAATACGTCTGCTCAAAGGTAAGGCTAACAGCTAACTAGTTACCGTGTTGTCTAGATCTACTAGCTAGAGGCAAGAACACAACTGGGACCAAAGTTATGATTACCATGGATATCATTGCCAGAATGTTAACCTTCTCTCTAAGCTAAATTTAACGAGCCCTTTAGCTTTAACCAACATTAGTTAACATGTTAGCTAACGCTAGGTTTGCTGCTGTTGTGTTGGGTCTTTGAGCTCCCCAACTTTTTTTTTCGTCAGTTTACAACAAAGTTGAACATTGCGCTCCAACAAGCAACTTTAATTAATTTTGTTTTTATCCTTCATGTAGCATTTTATGAACGGATAACCTACCCAAGAGCATGACTGGTCCACAAGACTGTGCTGATTGCGTTTGAGGTACAGGTCATGGTGTTTCTCAGATTTAGCTTGAGACCGGTAAGCATTAGCGTCGATAGTAGTCGTGTCTCCTTCATTGCGTATTTTTATATTTTGAATATATACCTCCACTATATACTGTAACCCCTTTTGCCGCCTCGATCTTGAGGATATCGCGGAGGTAATGCTCCAAAAAAGGTAACTGACACCCACTGTATACCTTTTCCGTTATGGCAATCTGCACTGGTCGGGTGTTTGACTATTTGTTTGTCGGACGTAGCAACATTAACTAAGGGGGGCGGGGCTCGGCGAAAGGCTAATTAAAATGTAACGTAGAACAATCTATAAACATCTTATAGGACTTAGTTCCAGCAATATTATAGCTGAAATCGCAGTGAAATGTTACAGAACTAAATACTGTTCCTGATTATGCTAATGGAACACCTCCTAATTAACGTTGAAGCAATGTATACACTACATGAGTTTAGCAATGATTTAGCTGTCACAGACGCCTTTTTTATGCTCCCAGATCTGTGCCAAATCACTGTCTACCGAAGCTTTTTTTTTCTAGATGTTTAAGATTTTCTCTTGTCATATGGGGTTTTGTGAAACATGTGAGGAGATGTAGCCATTGAGAGCGCAGAAACCTTCAAGTTTTTGAGTATACATTTGAAATTGGCAGGGATATCGACAGTATTGTATTTCATAGTACAGACAAGAACAGTCCCCAAAATGCACGCCCACAATGTATATTACGCTTTCTACTCAACAAGAAATTGATTTTTTTTTTTTTTCTAGTCCGGAGAACCATCCAATAAGTCGGCATAAGTGCAATTGCAACCGTGGATCCCTCATGTGAACAGTTAGTCCTCAAGCTAGCTAGCAACAACAATATGCAACAGCAAGACCAAGCCAAATCTAGACTGTAATGCTTTTAGTTTTAGACAGAATTGGATGCAAGTTTGAGTTTCTCAGCCTTAACACTGTCAATATCATCTCGAGGAGCTGATGTAGCACATACCATGGATATTTGATGCTGTGACAAAAGTATTTTGGGCTTAGAAAACAGTCAGTGATGATGAGGGTAGCTGCAACGGATTCTGCCTGGGTCTCATCACTTTGCAAAGCGGGTGGATAATGGACATGTAGCTGGCTGCCAGCTTCTGTCGTAACTAATTCTGCTCTTGGCAAAATTAGAATTTGTGCCCCCTAGTGGTGCTTTATTATTTTGACCGGACAAAAATGTTGTTATTATTATTTTACCCAATTTTGGAACCCATTTAATGATGCCTTATTGTACGCTATTTTTTTTCTTTCAAATGCACCTAATGTGTCCCATCATGGTGCAGTGCACTTGTATTTTTTAAATCAATAGATAGTTTAGTTTTTTATTTCCATATTTAGCTGATTAATTTCTCCATTAATTTGAATCAAAATGGATGTTACAGCGCTCCTGGTTTGCAGACAAACCCCCTAGCCCGCTAGCTATAGCAAAGCAATTCGCTCAACTCGCCACCATCTATTTCTTCATAATGATCCTTCCTTTAACACAACGGATAACCTCGGAAAACTGACTTTAACAATCGTAACTGATCAGCTATTTCTAGAACTAGCAAGCTAGATATTTACTACTCTACCGAACGTCTAACCTGGCTAGCTACCATTGCGGCTAATCCCATTGTGAGTTTAGCGAACTGAAGGTCCGCACCACGAAGGTATACATTTATGATCTATTGAATAATGAACGTTTATAGAACATTGCTAAACATGTATACTGTACATGTTACCCAGATAGATGGTTGGTTGTGTTGGTATACAATTATCATTCAAACTGTCCCATTTTAAAGACTTGACATTGGCTGTCTAGTTAAGTGAATAATATAAATTGGGAGCTGTTGGTTTTGACCACAAAGTAAGCATTTACGATCTAATGAATAATGAATGTTTATAGAACATTGCTAAACATGTAGAAAGGTTAACCAGAGGTGATTTGGTGTGTAATTATCATTCAAATGGTCAGTTTTAAAGATGTGGCATATTAGCTGTCTAGTGACGTGAATGATCGCCGATTTGTGCATATTGTGTGATTTTCTTAATTTTTTTCAAAATGTATTGGTAAAAGATTATAGTTAAATATGTACAGTACCTACTGAAGGGCATGTTGTAGCTCATATCAGTTGTAAATATTGCGAGCTTGAAGTTTTGTCCAGCCACGCTAGCTAATAGCATAGCTAGCTAACAGCCGGTCCCTCTTCATTACCTTAATAGCATAGCTACTTTTTTATTGTGCTGTGTGTTCTGTTAAATGGACCTTGAGTCTAATAATAAAAGCTATCTATATACTGTCAGTTGATATTCAATTTTAACTTCAGCAATTCAGTTCAATGACATGATCAGGTTTAAATTTGACATTATAGTATCAACAGAACCATAGATTTGTATCAGAATGGACTAGAGCACTGGGTGAGTGGCTAATTAGTAACTAGCAACTAGTATTGCATCCCCCCCCCAGGCTTTATGGAGTGGATGTAATGTAGCATCATTAGCTTTAATCTAGCTGTCGTGATTGTGTAAATACTCTGAGGAACAAACGTAAAATAGTTAAAATGCCTAATTTTAATGCTAACTGAAATGTACGGTTTGTCTAGGATATAATAAGAAACAACCCGTTTTTTGTTTTTCATATCTTGATTGAATCGGTTAAGTTCTTAAAGATCAATCAATCAATTGTTGATTAATCAATAGCATCCTAAGTACCAATATGAGTACTTTTAATAACTATGCCAAATGTCTCTGAAGCAAAAATCAGCTATTTCCTTAGATGCAGATGTTATTTTTTTATTAACATGCCTGTATTTCTGGGAAACAGACAATACATCTCTACCCTGTGTCATGTTGAAACCAGGGAATGTAAGGTAAAAAAGTACATCTTCCCTTGTATTCAGGAGGGAGTTTTGCAATGGCACCATGGTCATCGGCCAGGCCATTAGGCCATTTCGAAAAAATTGCCTACTAAATTGCTCTTTAAAGCAGTAATTCAATTCATTCAAGTGAAGTGCCATCACATTTACAACAATGCCTCAAACTAACATTTTGGTCACAAACTGGCAAGTTCTACTATAGTCATTTAGATCTTTTAGCCAATATGTTTGACAACATTTTCTCAATTTATTTATTCTCAATTCGAAATAACATGGTATACTGCTGTATCTTCTGTGACAGAGACATGAGTCTTTGTACATTACGATATCGAAAGTTTTTTCAGCAACATTTTCTGAATCCGCCCGAGACAATGTCAGGACGAGACGCAATTATAGTGTGTAAACTTGCATGTCTCTCTAATTGCACGCGACCTCCAGAAGTAGCTAATAGCCTAGGGGAAATAGGCGCTTTTCGGCGCCTCTTGCTTTTTTCACGTCAGTTTGGGTGACTTGTGTGAATCGTGCAGATCCGAAGAGTTTTATTTGGGTGGGGGGGTTGGGGGGGTGCCTGAGAGGGTCTGATTATAATTGGAAATAAGCAAATCAGGACACTGCGCGCCAAAACAACAGTATGCGCGCAAGCGTGGAACCAATAGTGTTTCTTGTTGCTGCGTTTCATTTACTCTCTATGGTGTCTGCCACTGCAAAAAAATTCTCCCTGAGTCTAGATTTCGGCGCCGCGCCTCCCGTCTTACTGGCAACTGGTGAGATCAATCGCGGTAAGGATATTTTTGGTTTATAACGTTATATAATATACTGGTCATGTTGTTAAACATTTCAAATAGGCTTAGTTTTTCGTTTGCACGTCATGCATTTGAATATTAAATTAAATTAAATAAACTTGTAGCTACAGTAATATTAAAGTATACCCTACACTAAGGCTTTTCCAATGTTGTTGTTAATGCTAAATTTGTGCTTGTGCTTGTTTGAGGCTAGCAGCTTGCTGACCTCAAAACAAACTGGTACCGCTCCATGGATGTATTAAGAGAACTGAATAGAGCGTTCGTCACGAAGCGTCGTTCATTCCAATGAAAGTTGCTCAAAAGCGCATGAAGCATGGATGTATTAAGAGAATGACTCGGAACGCTTCAGTAATGTGTCGGTATTCCCGTCTTTTTCACTGATGCCACCAAGAAGCATTTAAACGAAAGTGACAAACCGCATTATTTTCAAATGGTGGATACCCATGGATTTACTATGGTTAACGTCTAGAAATATTGCCCTTGACTTTGCTTGCTGTTGGTTAGCTAGCATTGCGTCAAACATTACTTTTCATCACTTGTTTTCTTAAGATCCATGTCCTCGATTTTCTCAGGAGATCCCACGTTACCATATCTTCAGCTATGAAAGGAGAGAAACTGGTGAGCAGTGTTGGGGATAAAAGTGGTCAGAGTAAAAATTCAAGTAATTAGTTACCAGTTACGTTTATAACGAGAAAATTAGTTACATTTACATTACATTTTCACCTTTTCTGTTTGAGAACACAAGTTAACAATTTATTATCCGTTGTTGTTTTTAAATCCATATTTCATTAGTGCGTCTCCACGGCAATAAAATAAGGAGAGATCTTGCACTTAAAATTGTAATGCGTTATGCAGATTGGAGGTTAGCAAAATGGAAGAATACATAGCCTACATTTTAATAGCTGGAAATATTAACATTACTTCAAAACTATCAAAGAGCAGGAAGGATAAATGAATGTGTCCTGAGAGCTGTGCGTCATGTGCAAACACCTGTCGAGTGGGAATAAAATATAAAGCTTGTCATCGTTCGTCTCACTCAAACGTTTTGGACTGAAATGTTTTTTTCTACTATGGCGTCTATTCTGCTTCCCAACAGATCTAAACTTTACCCTTTAGACTGAATAATTCTGGTTCAGGCCTGCTCAATGTATTTTCCAAGTGTCTCCATTAATTTCAGTAGCATTACTAGGAGTCAAATCTCATTGCATATTGTATGTAACTCAAATTCATATTTTTATCTGTATTTCTTTAATGAGTTAAATTTTGTTACATACTCAGACATTGAGAATTTTGTTTTACATAGAAACACTCACACATTCATCAGAAATAGACTGATCATATTTGTCAGTTGGATCATGCCCAGAGACAGTAGTTACTACAAGTCTGCACCCGACATGATCAGACAATCACTATCTAGGGGCGGCAAAGTGGCCTAGTTGTTTATGGCCCGTGATTGGGGTCCACTAGGACCCTGGTTCAACACCCTTCCCATTTACACACACACACTAGCAAGGTGAAGCCTCGATCATTCTGTTTTTGAAAAAGGCAGTTAAGCCTAATTGCTCCCAGGTTGTTTCTGTAAATAATAATTTTTTTCTTAATCATTTTAACATTAAACTTGATTCAAATCATTTAAATATTTGGGAAGGGTAATAAATTGATACGTTTTTGTCCAATGAGTATTGTATGATACTAAACCTAGACACACCAAAAAGCATAATGTAAAAAGCATTTTTTAAAGTAGTTTAATTAGTTACTTACAATAAAGAGTAGTGCAGTAACAGAGCATAGGTACTTTCAATAAAAAGTAACGCAGCAAGGTAACATAGTTACATTTTGGAGAAGTAACTAAGTAAGTTTTTAAAGTAACGTTCCCCAACACTGCTGGTGAGTGGGCTTAGCTAATCAACAGCCGGTTTAGCTATTTTTAGAGGTCCTTTTTTATCATGTAAAAATTGACAAATAGACTGCTGAAGACTGCTGTCCAATAAAAGTTGGTTTCGGAATAAAAATGAAATTTAATATTTCAAATTAGTGTTGTGTATTTTGATTTTGAGAATTTCGTTTTACTCTGGGGTGGGCTAGGGATGGAAGGGGTTGGTGGCAATGCAAGTTTCTGGATATTTGCCGCGGTGCAAGGGTTTCGATGACCTCTTTTTTTGACCATACATGTGTTTGCGCAATTGTGGTTTGGAGACATTGTAAAGACAAACAGTATGGAAATTAGCTAGAGTGGAATCGGAAAATGTTGCAAAAAGCTATCTGTATCTTTCATAGTGTAAAAAGCCTCTAAGATGTGACAAAGATTTTAGCTACCACTTAAAGGTTACCATGGTAACGGAGTCCGCAGAATGCATTTGTCACTTGTTATCTTGAATCCAACATCATTCTTTTTCAAGGAGTTGCAGTTCAAACTCATAACTTAGCCACTGTGGCTGGTGGATTTCCATATTTTACTCCCAATCCAAATAGATAAAAGAAAACGCAGTAGCATTTTATATATTCCTTCAACACATAAAAATCATTATTATTATGTCTTATTAATATAGGCAAATTACAAAAGGGACATGTGACGACAAACCTGTGAGACAAATGATTTTCCGATAATTGTATATTGTGTTTATCAGTGGATGTCTACTACCAATTTTAGTTAGCCACTTTTTGACATTAAATATTCTCATTAAATCCCTCACATCTGTAACTATACACGTTTTGTCCTTGAAACATGTACATAAGTATTCACAGCCTTTGCCATGACACTGAAAATTGAACTCCGGTGCATCCTGTGTCCACTGAACATCCTTGATTTTTCCACAACCTGGTTGGGGTCCACCTGTGCTAAATACAGTTGAGTGAAGATGTTTTGGAAAGGCAAACACCTGTGCCTGTACCATCCCTACAGTGAAGCATGGTGGTGGCAGCATCATGCTGTGGGAATGTTTTTCAGTGGCAGGAACTGGGAGACTAGTCAGGATCAAGGGAAAGGTTAATGCAGCAATGTACAGAAAAATCCTTGCTGAAAACCTGCTCCAGAGTGCTCTGGACCTGAGACTGGGGTGAAGTGTTCATCTTCCAACAGGACAATGACCCTGAGCACACAGTGAAGATAACAAAGGAGTGGCTACACGAGAACTCTGTGAATGTCCTTGAGTGGCCCAGCCAGAGTTTAGACCTGAACACGATTGAACATCTCTGGAGAGATCTGAAAATGGCTGTGCACTGATGCTCCCGATCCAACCTGATGGAGCTTGAGAGGTCCTTCAAAGTAGAATGGAAGAAACTGCCCAAAAATAGGTGTGCTGAACTTGTAGCATCATCTTCAGAGACTTGAGGCTGTAATTGCTGCCAAAGGTGCTTCAACAAAGTATTGAGCAGAGGCTGTGAATACTTACAGTATCTCACAAAAGTGCGTACACCCCTGACATTTTTGTAAATATTTGATTACAACTTTTCATGTGACAACACTGAAGAAATTACACTTTGCTACAATGTAAAGTATTGAGTGACCAGCTTGTATAACAGTGTAAATTTGCTGTCCCCTCAAAATAACTCCACACAGCCATTAAGCTCTAAACCGCTGACAACAAAAGGGAGTACACCCCAAAGTGAAATTGTCTAAATTGGGCCCAAAGTGTCAATATTCTGTGTGGCCACCATTATTTTCCAGCACTGCCTTAATCCTCTTGGGCATGGAGTTCACCAGAGACTCACAGGTTGCCGCTAGAGTCCTCTTCCATGATGAAATCAGAGCTGGTGGATGTTATGGACCTTCCACCTTCCATTTGAGGATGCCCTACAGACGTTCAATAGAGTTTAGGTCTAGAGTCATGCTTGGCCAGTCCATCACCTTTGCCCTAGGCTTCTTTAGCAAGGCAGTGGTCATCTTAGAGGTGTGTTTGGGGTCGTCATCATTAGGGGTGTGACAGTTATTAAATAACCGTGAGACTGACGGT
Source organism: Umbra pygmaea (assembly GCA_016801145.1). Classification (NCBI taxonomy): domain Eukaryota; kingdom Metazoa; phylum Chordata; class Actinopteri; order Esociformes; family Umbridae; genus Umbra; species Umbra pygmaea. The sequence continues at coordinate 51,186 of JACXGM010000557.1, forward strand.
TATGGATGAACACCGTCATTAGAACTCTATAACCGCTAAAACAGTGTTATTAAAATATTTACAAAATATATAATCATTCTGAGTGTTAAAATAGTAATTAAATAATTGTTTTACTAACAGTCTGTGTTATAAATGGTCTACGTCTTTTCCAACTGTAGCCTACTTGATTCTTTGGAAAATAGCATAACTGAGATTCGCAGATGCATGCAGCGCAGTGGCCAGTCTTTGAAGCAGCGCAATAGAATTTAATTGCAAGTGTGGGGGGTGGGGCGTGCAAAGCAGCATGTCTTTTAAACAACACCTATTCATTATAGTTGGGAAGGGTGAATAGTCTGTTTCTTTCCCCTCAGAGTTGAAAATATGGATCTTGTTATAAAAAGTTAAATCAGCTGTTTAGGCATATTTGGTTTTAAAACTTCACACAAACAGCACAACTCAAACTGCATTTACAGCCTAGTATAATAACATAATGGGTGAGCTGCAAAGACTCATGTGAACACAGAGATTATCAGGTCATTTGTGTTAAACGACCAAGTGTTACGGAGGCGCTTCCTACAGGTCGTTGGGTGATGGCGGTGATTTCACATTTCGGTTTTAAACCATGATGGCAATATAAAACCAAAAATCCTTGATGAGCCTTTTTGCGGAATATCTGAAACTGTATTTGTTACAAACGCCAACACCCAGAAATCTCCGTAACCACTTGAAGGTTATCCTACACTGACATTTTCTTTAAACTGCTTCGCTGCTGCTCAACCATCCACAAGTTCAAAGACAGTTGAATATGGCCCACTGTAACAGTCATTATTCGTCTTTTATTCTTTGGTAAAGGTATGTAGATTTCATAATTTGTAATTAACTATTTCATTTTTTTGCAGCTCTTAGAGAATATAAGTACTTTTGTTAACTGTGTGTGATTTAGCTAGCTACTTAATACATTGCACGTTCATTGCTAGTTGGCTTGCTGTTAATCCTAAATAAAGTGTAGCAAGTAATTAGTGTCTAACTATTTATACAAAGGCAATTCAAACTTGAGTGTCTACTTATAACAGACCAACGCCCAGCCCCCCCGTCGACTACGACGGTTATGTTAACGTCATAACCGCCATCAACAATTCCGAAACCGGCACACCCCTAGTTATCATGTCGGAATACTGCCCTGCGGCCCAGTCTCTGAAGGGAGGGGATCATGCTCTGCTTCAGTATGTCACAGTACATGTTGGCATTCATGGTTCCCTCAATGAACTGTAGCTCCCCAGTGCCGGCAGCCCTCATGCAGAACCATGACACTCCCACCACCATGCTTGATTGTAGGCAAGACACTTGTCTTTGTACTCCTCACCTGGTTGCCTCCACACATGCTTCACACCATTTGAACCTAATGTTTATCTTGGTTTCATCAGACCACAGGACATGGTTCCAGTAATGCATGTCCTTAGTCAGGTTGTTTTTGGCAAACAATTTTGAGGCTTTCTTGTGCATTTAATTTCAAACATGTTCACATTGTCATTATGGGGTATTGTTTGTAGAAGTATGAGGGAAATGAATTTAATGTATTTTGGAGTATGAGTGTAACGTAACTAAATGTTGTGAATACTTTCCGGGTGCACTGTATGCACCTTGACAAAAGTGTGTCTTTGTTAATGAGTAAGCATCCACATTTTTGTCGAATGCATTTTATCTCCAATCCCAAACAATTAATGCTATGTAGCCTAACAACAAATATCAAAAACATATTAATTTCACAATTTACCTGACACATTGGCAAGGGGATTTGGCAGTCACCAGCCAAACTTACATTAGGTGTAATTGCTCATTTCCAACCTGACTCGTAACAACATTCATGCATGTAAATTAAAAATGTCAATTGAGCAACATAAGATTACATCTCACTAAAGTAATATGTTGTCCAATGCTTTTGAATTCTATTTCGGCCACTGTCATCACGCAAAGTTGAATAGAAGACGTTATTGTTTTGTCCAATTATTAAATGTCAAACACTGAATATCACTATGGTGTTATATATATGCAATAAATCAAAACTTTTATATGTGCATAAAGTATTAACAGCAAATTAGCACTTGCAGTGTGTAAACAGAGCTATGTGCCGTGACCACCACTGTGCAGTCGAAAGCGTGCAGAAACGCTAATGTTAGCTTCGAGAACACAAGACAATACTTATGCATACATACATAACAAACACACAATTTCTTGCCAGTAAAGCACAAGTCACCAATGGTCGATTCATTCATTTAGCTCAATCAATGTATTTGTTAAATTACAATTTATTTTACTTACCATTCAAAAAAGTGAGTCTACGAGCTACTTTTCCAACTACTTCTGTTTCTTCTTGACCCGGACAAGCGTAAATGTTGAGCCCTGTTATTACGTCAGAACTTCTACTCTTTTGTTCACCCAGAAGTGTTGCAAACTTTCAACATTTCTTTCCTACACAAGTTTATTATTAATTCATGCGACATCCACATTATGCAGTGACTAGCCTAATAACTTGCAGCCTTGTCGCCCTGTCACCTGGGACAAAGCAGACTGGTGGGTGGTGTTAAAGATGCAGACATTCAGTGGCCAGAGTTTGGTCGGTCCTATAATGATCCTTAAGGATTATAATATATGCACCTATAATTTCGTATTTTGTAAAGTGATTTTGTATTTCACCATTTGAATTGCTTTGAGGAAAGTAAGGTTGTGATTTCACAGTGTTTTTCAAGGCATGCATGGTTCCGTCTTTGGAAATGATATTGCATTTTAGATGGTGATTTTGTGTGCAAAAAGCACCTCATTGCAGGGAAGCATTAACCTATTAATCACTTTTCTTTAATGGCTATAAATACAGTTGAACAGCTTTAAGCTGGTCTCTGAAAGAGAAGAGGAAGTAGACTGTCGTTATCATCAACACAAAAGTATGTGCAATGTGCTGGAATACAGTTACATTTCTATTGAAACAGTTACGTGAATCAAGACTTACCAGTTTATTGGTATTGTTACAATCTTTGCAAGGTTGAGCAATACAACTGTATCCTATCTATATTCTGTGTTGTGCAGTATGGTACTATTCCCTCTCTGGCACTTTGAGAAAACAACTATGGCCATCTATGGCTAATCTGTAAAGCGTTATGCAGCATAATGCTCTTAAATGTGGAGGAAGTATCTGCTTGTATTTTCAGGCCTTTTTCACAAGTATGAGTACTTAAAGGAGAATTCCGGCCGATTTCAAAATGTAGCTGTTTGGATGTCGGAAGTGCTGTCCGTAGCGAAAATAACACACAATCCGTATTGCCAAAACAGTGTTTACCTCCTGCTCCAGTATACAACCTACACATTTACGGGGCAAGTTTTAAATGTGCTTTGAGCGTCTAAACTAGAAATGTCATTACTAGTGCATAGCCATGTGCAGTGATTCTTTATAGTGAACACAGTGAATTTGAAAAAACAAGTCAGTGTACATATCTGTTTATTTCCCCTTTTCTAGTGAAGTCCACACTGGTCGATTGTCGAAGTCATACAATCCGTATATATTTCCACAAAGAAAAACGATTTGTTGGTCCATCTCTAGCACTGAGGGCATCTCTATGTGGAGATGTGGTGATTATGGGCTTTACTGTGGATGGTAAGCCATACTAAGGCAGCCAACCTGCTTCAGAGAACGAAGTTCAGGTGTAAACCAGGGCACTGAGGATGTGAATGAAAAATGCTTAGCCTGTGAGTAATGCCAGAGTGTTGAGGGAGGTAGAGCACTGTTGAACTGGTTGGCCAGATCTTCAAGGGTGTTGGGGGCATGTTCAAGGGGATTCGAGCATACGGTATCAGGGCTGGAGGTTGGTCAACAGCTTTTGATATTAGGGAATGAGAAGATGCTTGTCAGTGTTGTGGGGTATGTCTGAGGACATAGAAAAATGTTGAATGTTGTGGTCAGACAGCGGGAACACAGAAGGGGAAATGTTGGAGATGTTGAGGCCAATAGAGCAAACTAGGTCAAGTGTGAACCTTGTTGTGGGTAGAGGTGTTGAAATTAGTCAAGTTGCAGTAGCCGACCATAATCGATTATAACCAATGATGTTGCTCATTAATTTTCCAGCTGCAGCATAAACATAAAAAAAATAACATATTCAGTTAGGGATGTGCCGATAAGTACTCGTACTTGTACTTGTGAAAAAGGCCCGATACTTCCTCCACATTTAAGAGCGTTATGCTGCCAACGCTTTACAGATTAGCCATAGATGGCCATAGTTTTAAATCTGATTCATGTCAATGTTTCAATCTACTTTGTCATTCAGAGACCATGCTTATAAAGCTGTAAAACTGTATTTTTATTGCTATTTAAAAAAGAAAGAAAAGTGATTTATATGCGCCTAAAATGCATAATCATTCCAAAGACGGAGCCATGCGTTAGATTTTCCTCAGCAGTTGTCCAGTAGAGTTGAAATGGCGAAATACGACATCGTTTTTCTCATTGCTATTTTCATGTGGCCTAATATTTATAAAATTATAGATAAAAAATATTACAATCCTCACGGAAATGCGCACATTTAAGTACAGGAACGAACGAAGGATGCAAGTTATTAGGCTATTCAGTGCATACTGTTACTGTAAAAACGGCACGAGGAACGCATCCGAACTAGCCTTTGAAAGCCACCTTCAGGGAGGAAAGACAAATGTCGGTAGTTTGCTATGGAACGCCAAGAGGTTCAGATTTCATGCGGTCAAAACACGATCATTAGAGGGCTGCACCTGTTAAGCAAGCGTGTACGCCTGTTAAGCAAGCGCCCTCGCCTGTTAAATAAACGCCTTCACCCGTTATCAACGCCTGTTATATAAACGCCTACATTAGTGCCTGTTACATAAACGCCTACGCTTGTTACCAACGCCTGTTATATAAACGCATGCGCCTGTTAAATAAACGTCTACACCTGTTATCGACACCTGTTAAATAAACGCCTACATGTGTTAAAGTAACGTTTCAATATGCAAAATGAAACTCTTTACTATTCATGAGCCGGGAGTGTTTAAATCAGATTAACATTATTGAAGAAAGCACAACGGTTTTCTCTGCCTATGCCAAGCATTTTCTGCTCAAATTTCAGCAATGAAACATGTGTCTTACATTTGACTTTGGAATAGCGCAGCGGTATTGTTGCTGCCTTCAGTAGGTTGCCGGATCGAATCCTGCCACCTGCATTTTTTTTTAAATAATAAGTATAGACATTGATGTACAGATGTTACACATTAAGTGGTGCTTTTCGTACCGCGGCACAAATCGGTGCATTTAGTTGCCAATAGTTGGTCTACACTCGTCGTTGGGTGGTGCTAGACCACTTAAAAAGGAACAGGAGATAGCAGTTGTATGTCATGTCATTGTATTATTTTTATTATTGTTATTATACGCAGTAGAAAACCTTTCATAATTTAAATAATGGCTTGTTTGTTTTAAAAAGGCTTTAGGAAAGCAAATTAATATTGTAGACTACTGCGTCTGCATTCTCCAATCAGAATGTCTCCCTGAATCCTTTGTGGAAAAATTGTAACTATATCAAACAGTATATCAAAAGACAAGTTTTAATTTGCGGGACAAAATTGGGTAACAAATCAATGTACCACACAGCTCAGCAGTGTGTGGTAGGGATATGCACAGAACAATGATAATTCCTTATGCTTTCACTGAAGACAAAGCATAACTGTAGTCAGGGGCGCCGCCAGGAATTTTGGGCCCCATGACAAAAAAATCAAATTGGGCCCCCTCTGTGCAGCTGTTATCACGATATCTATTTTTGGGGCCCCAGTCAGTCATGGGCCCTTGGAATTGTCCTAACTTCCCCCCCATAAGGCGCCCCTGACTGTAGTATCCATTTTCCGCTAGAAATTCAATTGTTATAAACTTTAGAGACAACTTTCTTGATATGCCAGTATCTGCTGTCAAGGAAATGTCCGCCAGGATTTCGACTTGTTCCAGGGCGTTCCTCCTGCTGTATTCTACAGTACACTGGGGTTCTGTCCGGGGTGTTCCTCCTGCCGTATTCTACAGTACATGCAGGTTCCTCCTCCCTAATTTAGCCTACTAGTTTGCAAATACTGGTACTGTGAGCCTCTGAGCTTCTCAAGTTATCAGTGAGGGGTTGGCATGACATGGCCACAAATGTGATTCAGTAAAGCTTTTTCCACCTCTGGAAAAAAAGATTGTCACATTCTTTGCTGGGGCTCCTCCTTCTGGTGCCCAGAGGTTCCTACGGTCTGCATCCCAGCTTTCTGAAGCCACTGATCCAGTGTCTGGGGTTTGGGGGCATTAGGGGGCAATGCCCCCCCAAATGTGCTTTTATGCCCCCCCAAATTGAATTATGATATAATTTACAAAATAATGAGTTTAATTTTCTTCACATTTCAGTGAGGAATAATAAAAGTATTCATTTGCAACATTTGAAACAGTTAATTAGTTGCAAATATGGTAAATCCAACATAAAAATCACAGCGGCTCTGTATGGAAACCCCCCTTCCCCCCACCCAACTAATTTGCACTTGTACCTGCGTAAAAAATGTTTGTGTGACATTATTGGCAAGTGATCTCAAAACACTCCATAATGGACGAGCTTCTCAGCGAGCAGAATGGGAAGCTTGGAAGCGTATGAAAAGCGTTCCACCCATGTGAAAAAAATTTAACATTTAGCAAATGGAAGAAGATTTCGGGAAAAAATTGACAGTTCAGAGACTTTTGTCCAAACATCACAAAATACTTAAGCGATGCCCACTGTGTTGACGGCACTCCAACTGGCCTTGGTGTTTGGTGCCTACTGCAACCTGCCAAAATTCGTTCTCCACTCCAAAAAATGTGTTATCAGCAGCAGTGGTCAGTGAATCTTAATTGGGGAAGCTGAGCTCGTATTATGTTCCAGATCGGAATGAGTCGAACGGTGTGTAGTGCATCAAACCCATTGTGTGATACCGTTCCATTTCCCCGGATGGTAATGCAAGCCTGGCATCCCCAATTAAGATCTAGTCACTCCGGTCCCGAATGTAATGCGTGCCCGGCTACCCCAATTAAGATCCACGGACCGCCGCTGCCTATACTGTAGGTTCTTATTAAATCCTCAGACCTGCACTCATGTAGCTACTTGGTGCAGCAGCTTCATTGCTCTAGCAAGTAGACTTTTTAATTGAGTCAATACAAGTAATTTAATTATGTTACACTGCTATCCTATTTGAAAAGTATTGTGTTAAGAAAATGTTAGCTACCTAGGACATATTAATTAAACAGATTCTCCTTTTTCCTTCCCAGTGGGAGGCAACTGACGGTAGTGTAAGCACCTCCATACAACTCGTTTGAAATTTGTGTGGACACTCACCTGTAGTAATAAAAACAAATAAGAAAGTACACTTTTTAACATTGTCTAATTTTGTCATCTACTACACAAGACAATTTACCAGCCACAGCAGTTAGCTAGAAGATCGGCTCTAAAGTTAATAACCATTGAATTTCTAGCGGAAAATGGATACTGCAGTTGTGCTTTCTGTCTTCAGTGAAAGCATGCAACCGTAGTTTGTTAGTTCCTATGTAACGAATGATCATTGTTCTGTGCATATCCCTACCATCTTACAAACTGCTGTGTGGCACATTGATTCTTTGCAAATATAGATGATTATTCACAAAAGTGATATGCTGGAGAAAGTCACTTCAAACAGATATCCTCATTTTACACTAAACATCTGCAATGCTTATAGTGTAAATGCGAACACAAACATGCAGCTTTTGCATTCGCTTTCACAAAGGTGTTTCTTTCATTTTATCTGATTAGGGAATGAGACGTAAACTATTGACATGCGTACTAAATATTACAAATTGACCTGCAATGTAAATTTATTTTCTTCTGGATATTCATCTAACCATTTTTAGGAAGGCATATATGTAATGTAATTTAAACAAACTCATTATGATTCCCAACCTTTGAGCAATTATGTGCGCACTAGTGTATGGAAAAAGTATGACACATGCATACACTCGTATTGTACGATCATACTGAATTGTGCCCCCTAGCACTAATCCAATGAGTTTTTTTTACCATATTTTTATTTTATTTTTTATGTCAAAACGAAGTCTGCTGAGCCCCTATGGTTTGTTAAATGGTTTAGCCTATAGTTTGATTTGCGTACTGGAGTTTTTTTCTGGACTCAATAAAAACAAACAATTAAAGTTTATCGGGTTGGATGCCAGATTTTTTGCCAGTGAGACTTGACTATTCAGACATGAAAACACCACTTAATAACTTATTGTAACATCAGGTCCAGGGTGGACCGGCGTAGGGACTATTTTTTGGTTTATTCCTTGTGTTTCCTCCCTTGCTCCCTCGTGTTGTGTTTTGGCTCCCTCTTGTGTCTGTTTCATGTATTGTTTTGAGTTAAGTCTATGTTGTGACATCAGTGTTTTAGGTTCAGCTGTCTTATGTTTGTCATTAGTGATTTAGTATTTACCCTCATGTTTCCTTGTCCACCTTGTTCGTCAATGTATCCTGTTACGCTTTCCGTATCGTGCTTACTCCTGTTGTGTTTAGTTTAGCGCCATGTGGCAGTATTGTTTTGGTTAGTGAAGTATTTGGAAATAAAGTCATTGGTTTATTGCAAACCCTTCACGCCTGTCTCTCTCCATTCTCTACACTCGAATGGAAACGTGACACATGCAGGCACTTTTGACTATTGAAATACATGTTGAACCACAATAAATTTCGAATCCCACTTTAGGAATAGCTAGTCTACAACATACAGAACAAAAATAATGACTGTAGTTATCGTGTGTAAAAAACGTTCTATATAGCGTGCCTCCGTATATAGTGCACAGGGGGGGTGCGCCGTTTGTAAAAACGTGCATATCGCGCACACTATATTCGCTAAAATACGGTACTGTACAACATATTCTATCAAAAAGCTCCAACTCATATCACAGGAGAATTACATGAATAATATACACTAACCTAAAGGATTATTAGGAACAGCCGTCCAATTTCTCCTTAATGCAATTATCTACTCAACCAATCACATGGCAGTTGCTTCAATGCATTTAGGGGTGTGGTCCTGGTCAAGACAATCTCCTGAACTCCAAACTGAATGTCAGAATGGGAAAGAAAGGTGATTTAAACAATTTTGAGCGTGGCATGGTTGTTGGTGCCAGACGGGCCGGTCTGAGTATTTCACAATCTGCTCAGTTACTAAGATTTTCACGCCAACCATTTCTAGGGTTTACAAAGTATGGTGTGAAAAGGGAAAAACATCCAGTATGCGGCAGTCCTGTGGGCGAAAATGCATTGTTGATGCTAGAGGTCAGAGGAGAATGGGTCGACTGCTTCAAGCTGATAGATGGCAAATAACCACTTGTTATTTGACTGAAATAACCACTTGTTACAACCGAGGTATGCAGCAAAGCATTTGTGAATCCACGACACGCACAACAGCGGATGGGCTACAACAGCAGATTACCCTACCGGGTACCACTCATCTCCGCTACAAATAGGAAAATGAGGCTACAATTTGCAAGAGCACACTAAAATTGGACAGTTGAAGACTGGAAAAATGTCACCTGGTCTGATGAGTCTCGATTTCTCCAAACACGGAGTTTGAGAGGTAATTAGTTTTATGACTAAGCAATATTATGTTGCAACATATTTTTTTATCTTTACACGAGTCAATAAACTTAAATATTAATATGTTTAGTCAAATGTAAGACACATGTTTCATTGCTGAAATTTGAGCAGAAAATGCTTGGCATAGGCAGAGAAAACCATTGTGCTTTCTTCAATGTTAATCTGAGTTAAAAACTCCCGGCTCATGAATAGTAAAGAGTTTCGTTTTGCATATTGAAACGTTACTTTAACACATGTAGGTGTTTATTTAACAGGTGTCGATAACAGGTGTAGACGTTTATTTAACAGGCGCAGGCGTTTATATAACAGGCGTTGGTAACAAGCGTAGGCATTTTTGTAACAGGCACTAATGTATGCGTTTATATAACAGGTGTTGATAACGGGTGAAGGCATTTATTTAACAGGCGAGGGCGCTTGTTTAACAGGCGTACGCGCTTGCTTAACAGGTGCAGCCCTCTAACGATCGCGTTTTGACCGCATGAAATCTGAACCTTTTGGCGTTCCATAGTTTGCAACACTTCTGGGTGAACAAAATAGTGGAAGTTCTGAGTTCTGACATACTAACGTTAAGAAATATAACTTAAAGGAAATATGATGTAGCCCATTATTATTTTGTTCAATAGATTACAGTAATAGTATACAGCTATAATTGTGTACTGATTAAAATAAAACAATCAAATACCAGAATAATATGATTAGGTAATTATCCCTGTTTTGGAGAAAGTCACTTCAAAAAGACATTCTCATCTTACACAAAACGTCTGCAATGCTTTGGGCGAATTCAAACACAAACGGCTATTGCTTTCGCGTTTACAAACGTGTTTCTCTCACTTTAGCTAATTAGAGGTAGGAGACGTAAACCATTGACATCTGTAATAAATATTACACATTCTTGACCTGCAATGTAAATGATGTTCTTCTGGATATGTAGGAATATTTACTTTTCTATATTTGAATTGGCTGATCAACATCTAAGAAATAGCAGATTTTAGCTTGATAAATGTGACATTTGGCATAGTTCTTAAAAGTACTCGTATCGGTATTCCTATCGGCAAGTACCCAAAATGAAATACTCTATACTTGTACTCATTCCATAAAAAGTCTGCCCATCCGTATTCTCAGTAGCCTAACCCATTTCATCTAGACCTATGATAGACTCGAGTCCCTGATGAGGCTTATTTTCCGGACGCTTAAAGCTTGAAAAGCGTGTGTGCACTGTGTAAATAAAAAATATTGTTTATATCTTACTACTTGTGTTTTTGGATGAAAACATGACCATATGAAGTAATATAGAAAACTGTATTATATTGAACTATGCAGTTACCTAATGCACTCTGTCAAGTCAAATAGCCTATATGGTTTTAATAGAAAAATTTATTTGACACATTGTGATGCATTGTGATGCATTGAGATATCGAATCGAATCGCTGACATGATAATCGTAATCGAATTGAATAGGGAGATCAGTGACGATTCACACCTCTAGTTGTGGGTGGGGAAATGGACAGCCTGATCTCACAGAATTCCATGAAATGAACATGGACCAAAATCCATGACAGTTTCACGGAAGCGTAGAGAAGTCTGCGATGGGCACACTGATATGATGGCGTGTTGATTCCACTGAATCTAGTGAGACATTGCTGTTAACTCGATCTAAGTCCCAAACCCTTACTCTAACCTTAACCACTCTGAAACCTTGCCGTTATTTCCATGTAACATGTATTACATTGTAATGTACTGTTTGTAACTATGGTGACCGTGAGGGAAAAAAGGATCAAAAGCACATTTGCAACACCTCTGCATCGCGCTGGAATAGAAAACAAAATGCATGCAAAGTGTCCACCTGGATTTGAACTCGCAATCTCTGGGATGTGAGTTGCGTGTTTATACACCCATCCCCATCCTGCCAACCTGCAAAATTTACAGTATTTACACTCTGCTACATCATACCTTCCATGAAGCTGCCACAGATTTCGAACCTAACGGTTCGTGTTCATTTTAAAGAATTCTGTGAGATCACTTCAAAGTAAACATGCTGGATAATATTAAAACAGTCCAGAACCGCAGTGAAATAATTTGTGTGTTTGGAGTTTGTTGAGTCTGAATATTCAGATCACCAAGAAATGACCAGAAAGGCAGAGGTGGCACATGTGGCTATCAACAGGGGGATTGGCTACATTGAGTGAAAAAAAGATCAGTCTGTTGCCATGTTTCAAAATGAAAAAGTCTAATTTGTTGTCCAATTGTTTCATTTGACAGGTTAAGGTGGGGGTTACAGATGGTTGTAGATTGTTTTCTTTGCCCCCCTACATAGTGTATATGATATGTTTACTTTTTGATATAGTGGATATCTACAACAATGGGAGTGAGGCCAGGGCGTGATTATGTTGTTACCAGTGTTGGAGTTGTCAGACGAGTTTTGACATGAGCCCCGAGAGGGATGTAGGTAGAGACATCTATGTAGAATGCCAGATGAGCAGGCATGCAGAGTTCGATCGGGAGAGAGGCAGTAATTGTTATTCATGGATAATTGATCAGAAAAGGAGTAGTACCAGTATATGGTAGGGGGAAGAAAGTTAGGTGTGTGTGCAATATTAATCCAGGGCAGTATCTCAACAAGAGAAGCAGCGGGCAGTCAATTAGCTGGTACATGACTAGTGTAGATCCAGTTGAAGAATGTGTACATTCACACAAAAGCACTAGTAATGTCCGACCCAGGATAGACCAACCTATCCAAACGAACCAGCACCAGAGTCTAGTAGTTATAAACACTACAGAAGTACAACCCTCGCCAACAGTGCATAAACAGAGAGGGGTGACTTACTCAGTGTGAATAGACGGCTGGGGCCCATGCCATGGCAAACAACTGGAGACCGGGTTTCCAAAACACAAGCCAAGGAGAGTCTCCATTTAGGCTGAGATGGATTTCTGTTCTTGCAAATGCACACTTGTCATGTGTCCACTAATGTGTTCATATTTCTTCTTACAGGTTGAGTATACGTTCCCGGCCAATGTCAGCACTGGTAGCAGAGACCTGATCGGCAAGCTGCTAAAACACAACCCCCTTCACCGACTCCCTATACAGGGTGTCTTGACACATCCATGGGTGGTGGAGAACTCCACCAAAATACCTACTGCTATCTCACACAGCCCGGCGCAAAGCAAATGAAACTGGATGTTCTGCTAAGTTCGGGTTGTTAATATATGGGGTGTCTTGGGATGCATGAAGTGGTGACATTTTCCATACAGTGCACTACTTTCTACAAGGGCCTGTCATGATCTACCAGGAGTTTCTTTAGTTTTATTTTATTACTTTAAAATGAACAGGATCAATGCTAAATGCTTTACAACACTGTTATTGAGGACTTGGATATATTCATATATTGTCACTGTCTTAATGCCCAAATCTGTTGCCTTTTGATGTTTCTATAGCATTTTATTTTTGTAAATATTTTACTTTTTTCTTGTCAAATTGAGATTTTTATAAACAGTCACTGTTACTTGAATGAATAAATATTTGTAAGTTTGAAGCAGTGTTTATGCTGATGTAATAAAAGGGCCACAGCAAAGCATTGTTCCACCTTTCATTGCAAAATCCTATATTGCCACCAGATGGTACTCATTGAACAGGAAAGATTCAACGTGAAGGGGAGAAAAAGAATGATAGGATTGTCATTTGAAGGACTACATGTTTTCTTTAAACTCATACTAACTGCCTGTATAATTATTTTGATTGCACAAAGTGCATCACTATATTTAAATTGCTCATTTTATTATTTTGATTGCACGAAGTGTTGAAGACTGGAAAAATGTTGCTTGGTCTGATGAGTGTCGATATCTGTTGAGACATTCAGATGGTAGAGTCAGAATTTGGCGTAAACAGAATGAGAACGTGGATCCATCATGCCTTGTTACCATTGTGCAGACTGCAAGCTTTGCGACATGGTGCATTATCCTGCTGGAAGTAGCCATCAGAGGATGGGTACTAGGCAGAGATGCTCACAAGTCTTTGAGCTAGAGTCCAAGTCAAGTCTCAAGTCTTTAAGCTAGAGTCCAAGTCAAGTCTCAAGTCTTTAAGCTAGAGTCCAAGTCAAGTGTCAAGTCTCTCATGGTTATGAGTGTTGTATTAACTGCTGCGATCCATCCAGGCTGCTTAGAACACTGCATAGCTATACAGTATAAGAAATTCAAAGCATGTAAATGTAATACAGTATGTTATTATGACTCCTTTATCTTTTAGAATACTGTAGCAGCTTTGATTATTTGTTTGGTATATAATCAGTGTAAACAGGCTATTGCAATATATGACAAAAATACCAGGAATACTTTTGCTTTTACTTTTTATTTTGCCTTATAACATGGACATACAGGATAGTTCACACCAAATATTGAGGTACTAAAGAAGAAAGAATTTGCTTGTCTGTTGCTGAATTATAAAGACAGACCTTGCCTCCTATTGTGCAGGCTCTGTGGGGCCATGAGAACTTAATACAGAAAATATTATACCTCACCGTGCCATAATTAACATTCTCCTCCCAATTAGTGCAAACTGTAAAAAAAACAAATTGTAGCAAAATTCAAAACACTATTGCTGCCAAACAAAAGGTCAATTATTAGACAGTTACTCTAAAATTATTAGCAATAATAATGGTAAAAACCACAACCATGTCATGTCCACTGCGTCTACAACTAATGACAGCTTATAAACTACGGTAAGTCAACACATCCCCCAGAATCTCAAGTCCAGTGTAACGTTAACTATATAAAACGGGTAACGTTACATGATCAACAATTAACCTGTAACCTGTTTGCAGCCACTTAATAATTAACACTGCGGTGAAGATAGTTTCAGGTTGGAGATTCGACAGACATTCGGTTCTTCAAATCTCAATAGCTCTTAAACAAAATGTTCAATCAATTAATTGTTTGTGTTACTTTGAGGAAAAAACCCTCTAGAATGTTGCACAGTCGTTATTTAGCCATTTTCGCAACAATCGAAAATATGAGTCAAGGAGTTTCAACAGCTCTGTACCGGAGCAGACAACAGAGAGCGAGGCAATCTTAGTGCTGGTAATGGGTGTGTTCAGTGTGTCATGAAAATGCAGCCTTCTTCATTTCATAATCAAGCTTCAATCAAGCTCTCAAGATGCACACCTTTTGTTTTTTCAAGAAAATGTATAAAAAATTTTGCCAAGATTTTTGAGCTTCAATAACATTTTCATTGAGTAAATCATGACTGAATAAAACATATATTCTGACTCGGGGGAAGGTGGAGAACGATGCACACCTTTTGTTTTTTCAAAAAAATGTATAAAAAATGTTGCCAAGATTTTTGAGCTTCAATAACATTTTCATTGAGTAAATCATGACTGAATAAAACATATATTCTGACTCGGGAAAACGTGGAGAACGATGCACACCTTTTGTTTTTTCAAAAAAATGTATAAAAATGTTTCCCAAAATTTTTGAGCTTCAATAACATTTTCAGTGAGTAAGTCATGACTAAATTTAACCTAGATTCTGACTCGGGGGAAGGTGGAGAACGATGCACACCTTTTGTTTTTTAAAAAATGTATAAAAATGTTTGCTAAGATTTTTTAGCTTCAATAGCATTTTCATTGAGTAATTTATGACTGAATAAAACATATATTCTGACTCGGGGGAAGGTGGAGAACGATGCACACCTTTTGTTTTTTCAAAAAAATGTATAAAAAATGTTGCCAAGATTTTTGAGCTTCAATAGCATTTTCATTGAGTAATTTATGACTGAATAAAACATATATTCTGACTCGGGGGAAGGTGGAGAACGATGCACACCTTTTTTTTTTCAAAAAAGCTCAACATTTTTTGCCAAGATTTTTTTAGCTTCAATAACATTTTCATTGAGTAATTCATGACTAAATAAAACATACATTCTGACTCGGGGGAAGGTGGAGAACGATGCACACCTTTTGTTTTTTGCAAAAAATACATAAAAAAATTTGCCAAGATTATTCAGCTTCAATAACATTTCATTGAGTAAATCATGACTGAATAAAACATATATTCTGACTCGGGGGAAGGTGGAGAACGATGCACACCTTTTGTTTTTTCAAAAAAAGGTATACATTTTTTTGCCAAAATTTTTTAGCTTCAATAGCTTTTTCAGTAAATAGGTCATGACTGAATAAAACATACATTCTGACTCAGGGGACGGTGGAGAACGATGCACACCTTTTGTTTTAAAAAAAAATGTATAAAAAATGTCGTTCTCCACCTTCCCCCGAGTCAGAATATATGTTTTATTAAGTCATGACTTACTCAATGAAAATGCTATTAAAGCTCAAAAATTTTGGGAAACATTTTTATATATTTTTTACAAAAAACAAAAGGTGTGCATCGTTCTCCACCTTCCCCCGAGTCAGAATGTATGTTTTATTCAGTCATGAATTACTCACTGAAAATGCTATTGAAGCTCAAAATTTTTTATACATTTTTTTGAAAAAACAAAAGGTGTGCATCGTTCTCCACCTTCCACCGAGTCAGAAAATATCATTTTTATAGAGGTTGTGCAGACATTCTAGGAGCTATTGAAGCTTGATTACTCCTTGACTCTTAATATTTTCGATTGTTGCGAAAATGGCTAAATAACGACTGTGCAACATTCTACAGGGTTTTTTCATCAAAGTAACACAAACAATTAATTGATTGAACGTTTTGTTTAAGAGCTATTGAGATTTAAAGAACCGAATGTCTGTCGAATCTCCAACCTGAAACTATCTTCACCGCAGTATAATTAACGCGGTGGCAGCCAGCGGGGATGTAAATGATTACGTTCATTAACTACCACAAGTTTGGCAAGCAAACAAACGCTCATTCATCTTTTCATAAGATCTAGCAAATGACAGTCGGAGTAACCTACCGTTGCCTTGGACGTAGCTAAAACAAGAAACAAGCTAACGTTAGATGGCCAATGCTGAGCTATAGATGTTTGCTAACCTATTAGGGTGTGTTTTCAAGTGCCTGGTAAAATTAGATGTGGTTGAACCAGAATCCTTTATCGTAGAAGCACATATTTTGCATTCAGTGCTTCTTTTGTTGTATGACGTTTTTAAAGCCAGAGTTTATGATGAATGGCACAATAGACGCCGGTGCTGTCGATATGTTTGTGTTGTCCTCTCTCACTTGTGGACATGCGCAGCAGATACTCACACATATTACGTAGTACTTAGGTTACGTAGGTATTTTATAATGCGGAGAGGGAAATAAAATTCAGCTTATCTGACGATTCCTAAAAATAAATACTGTTCACGAGTCACGCATCTCGAGTCCGAGTCGAGTCTGAAGTCTTTTGAGGACGAGTCTCAAGTCAAGTCTGAAGTCACTGTGTGTGCGACTTAAGTGCGACTCGAGTCCGAGTCTCAAACTCGAGTCCCCATCTCTGGTACTAGGTGGCCGTAAAGGGATGGACATGGTCAGAAACAATGCTCAGGTAGGCTGTGGCATTTAAACGATGCCCAATTGGCACTAAGGGGCCTAAAGTGTGCCAAGAAAACATCCCCAAAACCATTACACCACCACCACCAGCCTGCACAGTGGTAACAAGGCATGATGGATCCATGTTCTCATTCTGTTTACGCTAAATTCGGACTCTACCATCTGAATGTCTCAACAGAAATCGAGACTCATCAGACCAGGCAACATTTTTCCAGTCTTCAACTGTCCAATTTTGGTGTGCTCTTGCAAATTGTAGCCTCTTTTTCCTATTTGTAGTGGAGATGAGTGGTACCCGGTGGGGTCTTCTGTTGTTGTAGCCCATCCGCCTCAAGGTGGTGCGTGTTGTGGCTTCACAACTGCTTTGCTGCATACCTCGGTTGTAACGAGTGGTTATTTCAGTCAAAGTTGCCCTTCTATCCACTTGAAGCAGTCGGCCCATTCTCCTCTGACCTCTACCATCAACAAGGCATTTTCGCCCACAGGACGGCCGCATACTGGGTGTTTTTCCCTTTTCACACCATACTTTGTAAACCCTAGAAATGGTTGGCGTGAAAATCTCAGTAGCTGAGCAGATTGTGAAATACTCAGACCGGCCCGTCTGGCACCAACAACCATGCCACGCTCAAAATTGTTTAAATCACCTTTCTTTCCCATTCTGACATTCAGTTTGGAGTTCAGGAGATTGTCTTGACCAGGACCACACCCCTTTATGCATTGAAGCAACTGCCATGTGATTGGTTGAGTAGATCATTGCATTAAGGAGAAATTGAACGGGTGTTCCTAATAATCCTTTAGGTGAGTGTATACAGGTCCTTCTCAAGAAATTAGCATATTGTGATAAAGTTCATTTTTTTCTATAATGTAATGATAAAAATTTAACTTTCATATATTTTAGATTCATTGCACACCAACTGAAGACGTTGGATGACCTGCGGAAGCAGTGGACTGAGTCTGGAGTACAAACATCCAGAGCCACTGTGCACAGGCGTGTGCAGGAAATGGGCTACAGGTGCCGCATTCCAGAGGTCAAGCCACTTTTGAACCAGAAACAGCGGCAGAAGCCCCTGACCTGGGCTACAGAAAAGCAGCACAACAAAACAACAACAAATTCTGCATGTCATTCGGAAATCAAGGTGCCAGAGTCTGGAGGAAGACTGGGGAGAAGGAAATGCCAAAATGCCTGAAGTCCAGTGTCAAGTACCCACAGTCAGTGATGGTCTGGGGTGCCATGTCAGCTGCTGGTGTTGGTCCGCTGTGTTTTATCAAGGACAGGGTCAATGCAGCTAGCTATCAGGAGATTTTGGAGCATTTCATGCTTTCATCTGCTGAAAAGCTTCATGGAGATGAAGAATTCATTTATCAGCATGACCTTGCACCTGCTTACAGTGCCAAAACCACTGGTAAATGGTTTACTGACCATGGTATTACTGTGCTCAATTGGCCTGCCAACTCTCCAGACCTGAACCCCATAGAGAATCTGTGGGATATTGTGAAGAGGAAGTTGAGAGACGCAAGACCCAACACTCTGGATGAGCTTAAGGCCGCTATCGAAGCATCCTGGGCCTTCATCACACCTCAGCAGTGCCACAGGCTGATTGCCTCCATGCCACGCCGCATTGAAGCAGTCATTTCTGCAAAAGGATTCCCGACCAAGT
>JACXGM010000558.1:0-21541 GCA_016801145.1 Umbra pygmaea
TGTGTGTGTGTGTGTGTGTGTGTGTGTGTGTGTGTGTGTGTGTGTGTGTGTGTGTGTGTGTGTTTGTGCCTGTGTGTGTGTTTGTGCCTGTGTGTGTGTTTGTGCCTGTGTGTGTGTGTTTGTGCCTGTGTGTGTGTGTTTGTGCCTGTGTGTGTGTGTTTGTGCCTGTGTGTGTGTGTGTGTGTGTGCACTTACGTGATGCTTCTCAGCAATGATTAGAAAAAGAAAATCTGAAATACATTCACTGGCAATGCAAATGACGCTCCCCACATTGACCTGGAAGTTCAAATGCAGATTACCAACTGATACAAATGCAAATGGTGAGACATATTGCAAATAAAAAGTTTTGCTATTACCAACCAAGTTGGATGGTGTAATTCGAATGCCTTGATGTTAGCTAGTTAGTGTTGAACTCTTAAGTTGAACCGCAGCATGTGAGTGCCTGAATTATGGAGTCATTATCTTACCAGGAAGTTTTATCACATTGGATCGACAATAGGTTATTTCCAGAAATGCTTAGGGTGGCTGTTGGTTCTATACATGAACAGTGATTAAACAAAGTGTATGTTCAAGAAAGTCTTTTTGAAGATCCTTTGCAAAATACGCAAGGACGTCTCACGAACAATCCCACTTTCTTCACAGTTTCTCTTTTACTTTGACCAGCCGACTCATACTGTACATCTGCAATGGCAGGGGACCTTGGCGTGTGATGGACAAGCATGCGCACGTTCACATGCCCAGGATCGATTGAAGTATTTTCAAAGGAGTCTTTAAATGCCGAATGTAGTTGACCCTCTAAGAGTAATTGGCGGTTCCGAACAGATTGCATACTACTGTGTGCAGAACCATATGGTATCTCTTAGGGGAACCTGGAAACCAGAAGTATGGTAGTCTCTGTTAAACATGGCCAAACACTTGGCCAAAATACAGCATCTGGTTGATACCCTGAGGAAGGCATACATTAACCAACAGGCAGTAGGCCCCATTTTGCAGCGCCCAGACCTTGCCAATGGAGCAGGTAATGTGAAGAGAGTAATTTCTCCTGTTCCCCCGAGAGAGCGGCGCCTGGTTTTCGTAATTCGTTTGTATATAGCCTGAATATGCTCAAAGGCCCCCACTCTCTTCCCACGACAAATTAATTGGTTGTTGGAACAGCGCATTAACATCAAGGCTCTCAACCTCATGGAAAACTTGCAGTTTTCTTTAAGAAAGTGTACAAAAAACAATGTGTCCTCAGATGTCTGCTGGAGCTGTGGGGTGATGGAGGACGTGTGATCGTAACCTCCCATGGCAAGGATTACATGTGCGCACATCCTCTAATTGACTCTCTTCCCCTTTTAATTACATACGGAATGGAAAAGGTGTTTCATCTCTCCACTGTTAAAACATGACTTCCATATTGTATTATTTCATGATATAAACCAGACAGTACTCTTCAAACCTTAAATGTGATTCCATGGATGCTTTTTTTTGTTTAAAATTGGCTAGTACTTTTTGACCTTGCTTGTTCTGACTGCATTTTGGTTCTGTGACACACTGTTCACTGTCTTTGGCATAATCCGGCTCATTTGCCTGCTGTGAGAAAAGGGATCGCAAAAACCAGTGTCGCCAAAGAAAAACAAAACCCAATGGCCTGGAAGCTTCCATCTTCTCCTCCCAGACCTGTCCTAGATTAGGGAACAGACGAGTGGGGCCACAAAAGTGGCTCTCCTCTCATCCCTACTTAGTCTAAGCTTTGCGCCCTTACTGGAAGAACATCCCGCATGAGAGTTGCTGAAAGGGGAAAGCTCATTTGTAGTATGACACATCCTGGCAGATCTCGTTTGGAAAGAGGCACAGAGAGTCTCTAGAGGGAGGGGCACTCTTCTGAAAAAGTTTGACACTGCCTTACTTGACTTGTAGCACGTTGGACAATGAGTAAGGAGGGGTTGAAATGGCATGGTCATGATTGATGTTTGATCAATGATTGTATATGGCACATACAGTAGATTGCAAAAGTTTGGGCACCCCTGACAATTTCCATGATTTTCATTTATTAATCATTGGGTGTTTGGATCAGCATTTTCATTTTGATCTATCAAATAACTGAAGGACACAGTAATATGTTGGTAGTACTATAAGTTTTGTTGAAAGAACAGATGAACAGAAAATGTGCAATATGCATCAAAACAAAATTAGACAGGTGCATAAATTTCATCACCCCAACAGAAATATCACATCAATATTTAGTTGAGCCTCCTTTAGCAGAAATAACAGCCTCTAGATGCTTCCTATAGCCTGTAAAGTTTGTCTGGATTTTGGATGAAGGTATTTTGGACCATTCCTCCTTGCAAAACATCTCCAGTTCAGTTAGGTTTGATGGTTGCCAAGCATGAACAGCCCTCTTTAAATCACTCCACAGATTTTCAATGATATTCAGGTCAGGGGACTGGGATGGACATTCCAGAACATTATACTGCAGGGTACCCACAGGGTCTTAAAAGCATTGAAAAAGCCTTAAAAGCCTTAAATTTGGTATACAAAGTATTGGATTTCACTACAAAGGTCTTTTTTTTGCCTTTCTTAGGATTAAATACATACCTTAACAAAATTAAATGTAGGCTAATAAAAAATTAATGCATCGTAAAGTTGAGTGCATCTCGCATTCCAAATCATAGCAGAAACTGTGTCAGCGTGCACACCTGTTGCTATGGTTACTAGGCAAGTGAGATACAGAACAAGGTTGAAGCCTACTAATAGTAGTAGTAGCCTAGCCCAGTTTGTCGTCTGAAATGGGAAAGTGTCGGTTCAATCCGCTGTGGTCACAAAATCCGAATTAGGTTTGGGTAAAACCTGTGCCAGGTAATAACCGCGAGGCCTATTGCTGTTGGTGCCGAAAGTTTTATTGTTCCATACTGGACACACGAGATGCAATTAAACGTATATACACCGCGAGCCACCCACAGATTCGATTTACTTACCTTATCTGGTAGGAGAATCCCTTTTTTGTTTGTTTTGTTGCTCTTGGACAAAAAGTACCTGCTGGACTGCAATCTGTTTTTCCTTCTTTTTTCTCTGAATCTTCAACGAAAGACATTAACTTTGAACTGAACTATCCTAAAAGAACCAACAGTTCTTTGAACTGAATCGTTTGATTCATCGACTCTGAATCAATTGATTAAATCTTGAGCATTTGATTCACATAACTGAAAAGGCTACTAGAGTTTTTAGGGGGAAAAAATGACATTCAGAATCACATTCTCTAAATTTCCTCCTTGTTGGCAGAGAAACGTTTGGTGATAATGCAGCTGACTTTTGTTATACAAAATTTTATGTACAAAAAGCAATTGAACTTCACTATTTATGAGTTTTCAATGTGAAAGACCATTAGTTTTTCAGTCAAATACTCATTATTTCACAAACGTATCTTACGCATAGTGGGACAAATGACAAATAGTTTGTGCACTATCTCAACCCTGCTCTCCCTGAGTGAGCGACCTGCCTGATGAGCGAGATGGTAAAATAATTAGAACTACTTCAAGTGATTTAGGTACAACATAGACAAATTAGATATAGATATATTTTAGATTTTTCCCCTTCTCCTGTGAAAGTTGGAGAGCTCAGCACTCCTATCTGTTCTCTGAATGACTCCTACTCTCAATCATCCATTCCACAAAGACAATTGTGCATTTAATTAATATGCCAGGCATGCAATACATATTGTGGAGTTTATTTATAGGACAATATAATTTTTCTTATAAAAGAATTGCCTCTGCCTCTCTTTATGCTCTCTGGATATTAGGAGACTGGAGCATGTCGACATATTTTGTGGTATAGAATAGAACCTCAAACAGTGAGTAGGTAGCTTACTGTGTGTGACCAAGTGTCAGTTTTATTACGTCCAGAGGATGGCAGGGAGGGTTAGTTAACGACCATTCAAACTTTGCTTACCTGGACTTAGCCGTTTAGAATAGCAAAAGTACATCATCCAGGGAAAATAATGATAAATATTTTTATATGAAAATATGGAATCATTTCTAAGGGGGGCTAAAACAGGTGCTAGGCTTATTCTTGGGGGTGCTTTAGCCCTGTCTCACCTCGACCATGCATAATGCCCAGTGTTATGACCAAATAACTCAATCTTTGTTTCATTAGTCCATAGCACCTTCATCCAAAATGATGTTGGCTGGTCCAAATGTGCGTTTACATACCTCAAGCAACTCTGTTTGAGTTGGTCCAAAAGGCTTATTCCGCATCTCTCTCCCACACAGCTTCTCCTTGTGCAAAGTGCGCTGAATTGTTGAACGATGCACAGTGACACCATTTGCAGCAAGATGATGTTGTAGGTCTTTGGAGGTGGTCTGTGGGCTGTTTTTGACCATTCTCACCATCCTTCGCCTTTGCCTCTCTGATATTTTACTTGGCTTGCCACTTCTGGCCTTAACAAGAACTATGCTTGTGGTCTTCCATTTCCTCACTATGATCCTCACAGTGGACACTGACAGCTTAAATCTCTGCGATAGATTTTTGTCCTTCCCTTAAACCATAATGTTGAACAATCTTTGTTTTCCGGTCATTTGAGAGTTGTTTTGAGGCCCCCGTGTTGCCACTCTTCAGAGGAGAGTCAAAGAGAACAACAACTTGCCATTGGCCACCTTAAATACCTTTTCTCATGATTGGATGCACCGGTCTATGAAGTTCAAGGCTTAATGAGCTCACCAAACCAATTGTGTGTTCCAATTAAACAGGTAGTAACAGGTATTCAAATTAACAAAATGACATGGGTGCCCAAATTTAACGACCTTTCTAATGTCATTTTGATGCATATTGCACATTTTCTGTTAATCCAATTAACCTCATTTCACCACTGATATATTATATCCTTCAGTTATTTGATAGATCCAAATGAAATTGTTGATCCAAACACCCAATTATTTATAAATGAAAATCATGGAAATTGTCATGGGTGCCTAAACGTCTGTATATGTAAGAAAGCTTGTGCCAGAGCTTGGTGTAGTTGTCTCACTGGTCTAAGCTCCCAACTCTGGAGCATGCATGTCCCATGTCATTGGTATTTTCCCCAGCTCTGCCTGTTTGTTTCACTCTAAATACCTGTCTCCCTGGCCTGTGCTTCTTACTGTTGTCATTAAAAATAAATACCCCCCCAAAGAATCTTTAGGAAAATTAAACTGCTTATATACACCAGACTAGTGTTTTCTGAAAGTACTCCAATGGCAGCCCCAGAGAGAGAGACTTAATTAAACCTGTCAACTAATCTCACCTGGTTTGTGATGATTATAATCGTTTTGTCCAGGGCTGTTGATTGGTACACAAGGCCTACAACGTTTTAAGAAAAAAAAAAAAGTGCAGAGTGCAGATGGCTCAGTGGGTAGGGAGTCAGACTTGTAGTCAGAAGGTTGCCAGTTTGATTCCCGATGAGCCAAAATGTCATTGTGTCCTTGGGCAAGACACTTTACCCTAATTGCTCCCAGGTCGTTGCTGTAAATAAGAAATTGTTCTTAGTCAACTTACCTAAATAAAGGTTAAAAAAAATATATATATATAAAAAAAGAATGCCTACGTTTTAAGAAGAAAAGGCCTACAACGTTTTAAAAAAAAAAGGCCTACAACGTTTTAAGATAAAAGTATAGAATTTCAATTCCCTGACAAAACTATCTGTCCATTTGATGTTTGCCCCACCTCAGCATAGTGGTAAAATATTATTATAGAATAAATATTATTTAAGTCTTTACACTGAAAATGCTAATCACATAATGTTGGTAAGAAGCTGGGCCAATTGTATTGCTAAGGGGCTATGAGTTTTAATTTCCCAGGAAATAAATGCATTTACTTGCTATTAGAATGTGAATTCATATTTCATGGCATTAAAATGTATGCCTTTTCATTTTTAACAATTATCAACTCATTCCATGTTGTCTGTGTATGACACAAATGTATTTAAATATTATGCAACACACTGTTTTTATTGAAGTTCATGTCAGGAAGCCCAGCCATTAATTTAAATTAATATATTTAACAGTATGTGAGAAATTATTAATATTTTCTTGCCACAGTAGTATGATTAATGTGAGTGTATTTTGGTGCTGTTGCTGGTATTAATATTAAAACCTTCACAAGAATGTCAGTTTGGGGATACAAAATACTGATCTTCCCGTTACTAGCCCAATATTAACCTCATTGCCATCTTAACGGTTTGGAATTGTACTTTGTTTTGACAATATTTCCTCTTAGTGGATATGTAAATTTACACTCACCTAAAGAATTATTAGGATCACCATACGAATACTGTGTTTGACCCCTTTTCGCCTTCATAACTGCCATATTGATAGGATAGCATCTTGCAGTGGATGGAGATTGGTGAGATGCACATCCAGGGCATGAAGCTCCCGTTGCACCACATCCGAAAGATGCTCTATTGGGTTGAGATCTGGTGACTGTGTGGGCCATGTTAGTACAGTGAACTCATTGTCATGTTCAAGAAGCCAATTTGAAATTATTCGAGCTTTGTGAAATTGTGCATTATCCTACTGGAAGTAGCCGTCAGAGGATCGGTACATGGTGGCCATAAAGGGATGGACAGAAACAATGCTCAGGCAGGCCGTGGGATTTAAACGATGCCCAATTGGCACTAAGGGGCCTAAAGTGTGCCAAGAAAACATCCCCCAACCATTACACCACCACCAGCCTGCACAGTGGTAACATGGCATGATGGATCCATGTTCTCATTCTGTTAAACGCCAAATTCTGACTCTACATTCTGAATGTCTCAACAGAAATCGAGACTCATCAGACCAGGCAACACTTTTCCAGTCTTCAACTGTCCAATTTTGGTGAGCTCTTGCAAATTGTAGCCTCTTTTTCTTATTTGTAGTGGAGATGAGTGGTACCCGGTGGGGTCTTCTGCTGTTGTAGCCCATCCGCCTCAAGGTTGTGCGTGTTGTGGCTTCACAAATGCTTTCCTGCATACCTCGGTTTTAACGAGTGGTTATTTCAGTCAAAGTTGCCCTTCTATCAGCTTGAAGCAGTCGGCCAATTCTCCTCTGACCTCTAGCATCAACAAGGCATTTTCGCCCACAGGACTGCCGCATACTGGATGTTTTTCCCTTTTCACACCATTCTTTGTAAACCCTAGAAATGGTTGAGCGTGAAAATCCCAGTAACTGAGCAGATTGTGAAATACTCAGACCGGCCCGTCTGGCACCAACAACCATGCCACGCTCAAAATTGCTTAAATCACCTTTCTTTCCCATTCTGACGTTCAGTTTGGAGTTCAGGAGATTGTCTTGACCAGGACCACACCCCTAAATGCATTGAAGCAACTGCCATGTGATTGGTTGAGTAGATAATTGCATTCAGGAGAAACTGAACGGGTGTTCCTAATAAACCTGTAGGTGAGTGTATTTGGATCAAATGTTAAAAAAAGATTGAGATAACCGATGCCTGATCTGTGGCGATAAAAGGCATCTGGAGAACTTTGGATTGTCTTAACAGTGTAAAGAACAAGTGTGCTGAATGTGCTGCAGTCTTTCAATTACTCACATTTCATAAAATGTACCCTATACAAGTGTGTATATATTTTTTTGGTGAAGTCCAAACAGACTTACACAAGCCGCAGCTTCCCCAGGCGTTGCTCGTTTCCCGTGATGTCCTTTTAAGTTGGACTAGACGGATTATACTCATAATGCTGTCACAGAAGAAAACAGGGGTTCACCCCCTAGGCTCCAGCCCCACATCGCTACTACATCATGGCTTTACTTAATTAACCCGGCCCAGCTTAAATCTTTGCTGCAAACAGCTGCAATCACCCCTGGTACAGCCCACACACCGTGAGCCTATTTCCACCCGGCAACAACCCAATCCTTCACAAACCCCCACCTCAGTCCTCACAGCGCCAAGTAGACCCAGCGGTATTGGTTCCTTGACAGAGAGTCATCCATGGGCTAGATTATTAAAAGTAGAGCTTAGCTCCATTGTCAAAGGTGTGGGCAACCGAACACCAGTGCAGGTTCCCTTCTTTAGTCCACAAGTAGCTCCAGCAGCACACAGTTGGATGCTCGGACGAACACATCAAATTCAACTCAATGAGGACCTGATTAAGAGAGTACATTTATCAGGAGTTACCGTAAACATTAGTCTCTACCTGCTGTTCTTTTAGCAGATGCACTTGTCTTATCCAGATTGGGCAACATTTGGTTATCGCATTCAATCCCTTAGTGCTTTGATGGCAAAGAGAAAAAAGGTTGCAGGTTGGGAAAGTCCCCTAAAGGCTGTATAAAGGCTATGACTTTGAGACTTGGCATAGTATTTTCTTATTCACTTTCTTTTATTCTGCTCATTTAGATTTGCCATGTTTTTGCTTGGTCATTGTTTCACAATAAAGGTTTTTAAACTCCAGAAAAACTCGATGAATGCACCCATGGTGTCAGCTAATGGGTGCTATATAAAGAAACAATCTTTCTTAGTAGACAAATTCATGCAAGGAGCACTTATTGCTCTACCTTTTAATTTTTCTACTCTTATGGGACCATTAGCTTTTAGAGAAGGGGATTATTCATTTCAATGCATCAATGCAATATTGATCACATGCATTTGTAAATGCTCTTGTGATTTGTCTCACCTCCACTCTACAACGGATGATGCACTACCACATTTTCAAATTATGTATTTGTACTTTTTCCAAACTTTTTTGACTGTAAATATAGAAACCGACTTGATTCTGATGCTGTTGCTGGCCCCAATGCACAGCTCATTTTCCTTGCATGGGAGTAGAAATAATGTCATGATATTTTAAGTTATTTTCTCCCGTTTCAGGAAATTATCCTGGGTGTTGGAATGTCACATTCAGATTACTGCTAAATTAAAATAAAGTTGTTTTTTTCTCACTTACCAAAGTAAACCGCCAATTTATGTAGGTAAATGGACCGACATTGCATTTATTTTCTTATCATGTTAGAAAGAGACTGTCTGGCAGTTTAGAAACACAGCTAAAACAGATGTAGTTGTGCTGTACTCTACATGCAAATCATCAGTTTGCTATGTTAATTTCATGCTGCTTTATTTAACAACTTTCTTGAATGTGAGCAAAGGATGTTCTTGAGAGAATTGAGGTACCGGTCTGTTAACATTTCTCCCCTTCATTCATAAGCATGCGTCACTCATCAGCAACTGTTAATCTGTTAACTGTTGTTTCTCCTCTCTTTCTCCCTGCAAACTGCCGGGCCACACTCCTATTTCAAAATCTTACCACCTATTTGTTTGGCACTCTAACTCAGTAAATGTTCGAAACCGGATGCTCAAACCTGTTTGTGGTTTTCTCTCGACACTGCAGCCTCTGTCAACGTGCTGGTTCAGAGCTGCAAGATATACAACGACGCCAGCTGTGACATCTCGGCAGATGGGCAGCTCCTTGCTGTGTTCATACCCAGCAGCCAGCGGGGCTTTCCAGATGAGGGCATATTGGCTGTATACTCCCTGGCTTCACACAACCTGGGAGAGATGCTCTACTCAAAGAGATTCGGTGAGTCCTCTTCTCACTCAGCAACACGGCGGAGCGCCAGGACTGTCTTTTAGCTTTGTTCTGTGCTGACATTAACTGGTGCTATATCAATCTAGCAGATTGCATCTTTAGACCCTTTTCAGCTGTATTGTGTAAGTTTTACAGTATTAATTATGGAGTATTAAGCATGAAGCTTGATAAAGTCAAATTAAAGCATTCATTTAGGAACAGATTTTTCAGCGCTAAGTAGATATGGGAATGGGGAGGCCTATTTAATTAACTTAGCCATAAATACAAAAGTAATTATTTAGAATCTGGGCCCACTGTAGCTATTCGTTGAATAATAGATATTTACAATTGTTAGCTGCTCTGGAGAAAAGAAATATTTTACAATGGGGGAAAAAACTTCATATATACATATAGACATTATAATATGTAGCATGTGCAGGCTGTATGTTCAGAGGCTCAACATTTAGGATATTCTTTAGATTCATGGTCACCTGATATGAAAATGGTGTTGCAGAAGTATGTCCAAAAGACCACGCCTTTTGACTTTGAGAAGCTCCGACATAACATGCAAGTGCACCCATCTCATTAGTTGTGGCAAGTCAGATAAGCCACAATCAGATGTGTCACACTAATGGTTTGCGTTGACTGGCATAGCCAAATATTAACGTAATTCAATATTGAGTTATTTATGTCATACGAAATACTGTAATCAGGTTTTGCAATTGATTGTCATAGCTCTAAGTAAAGAAATAGAAATATGGACTGTTGATTACGTGGATTGTAATGTACAAATCCTGCACTTCCTATTTAGGAAATTAATCTCAATAGCAGTAGCTTGTTAACAGTAGCACACATCAATCTAAATCATCACAGAAGTCACAGTGGTATAATTCAATGTTTATTTTTTCCTGATATTTACCGTACACATTGTGATTCTAGACACAATAAGAATGCAACCCGAGAGCTTTATTGGGGAAATAACAGTTGGTAGCAGTTTGGTTTAACCATGACAAGATTTCAATGTTGCTGTTTAGTTCACACCAACCATGCTGAAAGTATTCCCTTTGTCCAGGTCCCAATGCTATCTCTGTTAGCCTGTCCCCAATGAGCCGCTATGTGATGGTGGGTCTGGCCTCTCGGAGGGTACTGCTTCAGCACACCACAGACCATGTGGTCGCCCAGGTGTTCCGACTGCAGCAGCCCCACGGCGGTGAGACGTCCATGAGGGTGAGTTGGGCCAGTGTTGACCCTTGGACATTTTCAGAAGTATCATGCTGTTTTGGTCGCTGCGTCTCGAGTCTGATTTCCATTGCACATCATAGTGCCTGGCAGGAATGTTTATTATATGAAGTCATCCTCAGTGATGGTAATGATGGGAAACCTGTGGGGCTAAAGCATATGTACATGTTGAGCTTCTTTTTCTACCGAGACTTCAGTGTTGTCTTTGCGATCTGGGTAAACCCTGAGCTATGAATAGCAACTCCATCTCCATTATTGTTTTTTGGGAAACAATAGCTTTCTCTCCTCATTATCTGGAAACCAACTGAGGAAGATTGTGAGACACCAACATTACAAATCAATACTGCACACTACTTCAATAAAGCCCTCGCGGCTCCAGCCCTCTTTCACAACAGCCAGGCAGATTAACAACCCCAAACAAGCAAACAGATGCAGTCAGAGTCTGCATTAACTCTTTAACTGGATTCGGAATGGACTAAACAGAGTACGTCCATCTTTATTGATCTGCTCTAGTTTCTTTCTCTTTTCCTCCAATAGCAAGGGAATAGAAAATGTACCTGAAATCAATGAGT
The DNA here is from genome assembly GCA_016801145.1 of Umbra pygmaea. Taxonomy (NCBI): domain Eukaryota; kingdom Metazoa; phylum Chordata; class Actinopteri; order Esociformes; family Umbridae; genus Umbra; species Umbra pygmaea. The sequence goes on from JACXGM010000558.1 coordinate 11,317, forward strand.
GTACTTTCACATGCCTCCTGGTGCTGCCATTTTATATATCAGTGCTAGATTGTAGTGCAGAGTGTTTGTAGTGCTGGACTTGAAGTAGAATAATATTTAGGCAATGCTACCTTGGTCTTTCAAAAACCCATATTTTCCTCTCATGGCCCTTGGTAGACTATGTGAAAGATGTTCCCCTCAGATGGATTAATTTTCCCTATATTAAGGTACATTTTCATTTAGCCAATGATGTTATCCAGAGCTACTATTGGTGTGTAGTCAAGAAATAAAGCATACAATTAATATGCACTTTAGAATTAATATATTTCCTTTTTTCTGCCGGTGCAATGTTTGTGAATTATATGATAAGGAATGCTTAATAGAAAGTGTGGAGAATGATCTTATTGACCTTGTTGATATTTAATATATATAAATCTGACTCCATATGTTATAAGTTAGCTGAGCAAGTTCACCTGGGCTCTAACAGGTGTTGGCTTGGATCCGATATGTAGCTAGTCTAGATCGGTCCAAAATAACACTAAAATATGACCTATGTCCAGGGTATCTCTGTTTTCGCTGAATCCTCCTTAACCAGCGGTATTCAGAGTCGACATCGGCCCGATACTCAAACCAGGGATGCTTCCGGAAGCTGAACTGTTCGGGAGTATCGTGGTCAGTAAGGAATGCCACCTAACGGAAGCTGAACTTTTTAACCTTGCTGAACTGCCACGCTTAACCACCTACTTTAGCCGAAGATCGGGTCTCAACTCGGGTAGTCTTGACTCTGTGAGGGCACATTAGAGAACCAGAATAGCACGCCAGCAATGTGTGTGATAATAGCAGAAGCTAAGAGCAGGCAGAGAATAGGCTAACAATGATTTCCAGATACCTCCGACTTTTTATTCCCTCCGAAGAGGTGCACCCACATAACTCCCGCTGCATACGAAATGAAGATCAGTTCACTGGCTGGAGTTGGAACAAAGAAACACATCTCAACACATTTAACATGATGGGATTATTGATAGACATATAGGAGCCATCCTGACGCCAATATCATTACAAAAGAACTGGCTGTACACATTTACATGAAATTGAAATTTCCCACCCCAGGGGGGGAAACATATGTTTGACTGTAGAACCTTCAACATATTCTGGCCAGCCAACTATATAGTTATCTGTTAAAAGAAACATGTCATGTGCAAAACAGTGTAAGTGTATACCAAATTCTCCCTTTATCGGATGGTCAGGAAAACATCAAATGTCATAATATTTGGTCCATTGGCTGTTGTTTTACATTAGGTGTTCAGTTGGTCTTCACATTCAGGTTGTGCTTGAGTTGTCCAGTGAGGGGGGTGATACTTCGCACCCCCCCATCCTCTGTATTAGCGTCTCTAAGGAAGCCACTTTGGGAAGGATAGGTGTGGGGTAGCCAGCCGGCCGCCAGCTCCTAACATCTGCATTTCTGTCCTGTAAACATTTTCTACTTCCACTACAGGTGCAGACTGTTCATGCATACATTTTTTTGATAAAATGATGTTATCCAGAGCCACTGTTGTAGCACAGTGTTAGTGCATACATTTAAGATGTGAAATCACCCCACTCAATTATGACACGACTCACAAGCCAGTGCTAGAAAGAAAAGCAAATAACAATTTTGTTTATATTCACTCGGGTAGAACCTTTTTAAGTGATGGGGACAGATTTTTGTATAGCTCCTGATTTCTTAAATTGTACACAATTGAATATGACTCATTGCTCTGCTAGACTTATTTTTTAGAACAGCATAAGTAAACTGAATGAGAGCAAATGTAATTAAACTTAAAAAAAATATATTGTACACAAAATCTAAAAATCAACATAGCCTAAACATTTTTTCTTTTTAGTTAGGTATCTTTTTTTTCTTCGAAATTATTCTACTACTTTTCTGTATTGCTAAAATTTCTAATTAAGCTTTATTTACCATAACATGTTGAAATTACACATCGTACATTCTGAAATTGAATTTTTATGAGATAAGCCTTGTTTTGTCAAATAGCTTTTGTATAGGTTAGAAGGGAAATGGTTGAAATGATATAATTTATTGTAGAGTAATACAGTTGTGCTTACTGTAGTGTAGCCACTCCATGTATTTTTGTATCATTCTGTGAGATGATTGAATTGCAAAGTTCACCTCAGCTCCATGACAATTTTTCCTCCTCTGGCTGCCTGACCCTGCGTCTCCTTCAACCATAGGATCCTGCTTCGACATGGTATGCTTAAAGTCATGTAAGCTGAAAACCCATGAAAGTGAAGCCTTTAGGAATTTATTAGAGGGTGACAATATTTTTTAATGTTAGAGTTTGGTAGATAATTAATAGATTTTCTGAACTCACATTCTGCTTAAAAAACATCTGTACGGTCTTCAATCTATTAGCTGGTTTCACCTACCTACAGTACTGCACACACAACAGCTGTAAGATGTTTGGTCATTATCTACCATCAACCACAGCACTGGGAATAAGAACTTTCTTTCTACATCAATTAGAGAGTGGACAGTGTATGCTTTGCTTGCTTTTGTACAACTTTGATAAATTAGATACAGTAGCTAGCTCAATCAAACCCACCTTACCATCCAGTATCCACAATATTATTACATCCCATGATACTTTGCACGCATTAAGGTACCAACATCCTTCTACGTGTAAACAGCCCATGGCCAACAATGTTTCTGCTAGCTATTTAAAGAAAAAAACACCAAGAGTGGTCACAAAAGTTGGGATCACTCTAAAACAACTTTGAAAAGAGGCAATGTTACTCTCCCTTTTACAGTTGATGATGATATGACAAAATTACCCAGAATGACCTATGGAAGCTTTTTAGTTATTTCATTGAATCCTCCATTGCTAGCAATAAGCAGACTGAACAAATTGAAAAGCTATTTGCAAACTAGGTTTTGTTTTTGTTAAGAAAGAAGGGGAGTATTTAAAAACCGATTTTAAGCCTGGCCAGAGTATTAGAAAACCGTACCACAATCCTTGTTAAAGAGGCAGGGGTAGTAGAAACAGCAGGGTGTTCATGCATTGCTGTATTACGGAGCTCATGTAGCCATGCAGAAGCAGTGTTATGAAAGGTCAGCAGACCCAAGATGAGACACACCTAGACATTTTTGATGGGCTTACGTGTTTGTAGTAATTGTAATGATGGACATTGATCTAATACCTGCAGTGTCATCTATGAATTACCAATAAAGATGGGTTGTACTAATAAGAGTGTTAGTATTTTATATTTTCCTGCAGTGATTTCGTTAAATTCTGATTGCTCATCCACAATCGCTTGTGTTCTTCAGCAATTGTAGCGGGAATTTCTACAATTTGCACCATTTTAATTGTGTGTGTTAAAAGCATTGTTGACTTTGACAGAGGTTATGTTTCGGCTCGTTGTACGTGCAGCCTCGAACCGTGAATGTGGTCCCAGAACTCCTCATTGATAGAGCTCTCAGACTAGCTATTTTGTGTATTATCTTTAGAAATGTATTTAAATTCTGTTGTAAATTGCAAACTTTGACAAAGAATGTTTTTTCTCAAATTCTAAGTAACAATACTGAATGACCATAGCTAACCAGCATCCGGTTTCAAAAAGGATCTTAAAGGGGAACATTGAAAATGGATATTCTATAATTTGTCTATGTTCCTAAATGACTTTAAGTAATAATTTGACCGTCACTCTCATCAAGCAGCTCTCTCACCAAGGGAGATCAGAGCCGAGCTGGTAGGATTTTTACGTCAGCTAGAGAAATGGCTCTGTTCCATCCAATGGGCTAGGACAGAACTTTGTGAAATAAGTGAGTAAATGTGTGAAAAAAAAGTTATTTCAGTAAGAAAACAATAAAATTTGGTGGCATAATGGCTTTTGGAACACAACATTTACATTTGATGGGCTTAATGTCGGTTGTGTGGCTTATACCTTTTCTGACTTCTGCTAAAGACAAAAAATGTCAGCTCATGGGCTCAGTTGTCACGTGCACAACAGATCCTCCAGGAAACACACATACAGATGTCACATGAATAAGTGGCGAAAAAGGGGTGGAGCTGTACCGTGTTATAACGAGGCGCACTTCTGCCGAGTGAATAAAATTTTGGTGGCAGTTTTTAAAAGAAAACATTACAACAAATGGCCGTCAGGTGGCTCCAGGGTGCACATTCATCCAGATAATTTCCCTTAAACACATTGTACGCTATATGCAGGACCAAGGGTGAATCCCATATCTCTGTCTTATCCCTTCCCCTTACCCCTTACCTTTAGTTTTGTGCGTTGATGTGTGAGTAAGGGCTATCCCAATTCTCATTTTGATCTAGGGGTTGGGCTAAGGGGAAGGGGTGGATATCCCTTAAAACCAAGCATTTTCGAGAGCTTATTTGAAAACAAGGGGTACCTAGAATACACTGTGCAACCGGCAACAATGGCAGCCAGATCATCAAGAGAGTCAAATAAATGTATTTTCGGCTTAAATAATTTACTTAGAAATTACGACAGAATTGTTTTGTGCTTTACACAGTCCTGTGGAATGTGGATATATATTTGCAACCATGTTCCTAATTGAAACATTTTTAAAAATCGCTAGATTTGTTACATTGCTGATGTGAACAACATTCCCGCATTTTAATGACTAGCCTTGAATGGACACCATGCATGTCTACAGTTTTAACTAAACTACATTAGCAGCAGATTTTGTTTGATGTCTTTAAGTTTGTGATCAACACTTGTCGCCTCTGGTGATGTATCAGCCAGCTAGCGACAATGTATGATAACAAGACTGTAGCCAAGTGGTGTCTCATTTCATAGGGGTATGTTTTCAACCCTATCCCTTACCACTCGGTTTCGAGGGACAAGGGCTAGGGTTAAGATGAAGGGGTAGGGGTAGGTGAAGGGGTAAGACAGAGAAATGGGATTCACCCCAAGTCTGCCAAAATAAGAAATAAATGTGTAAATAAATAAATGCAGAAAAATTTAATTTGCATATGATTAAATGCACAAAAAAATTATACAATGAGACATAAATGTATATATCTCTTTTAATTAGCTTCTTTATTTATTCACCTTTGTAATAATTACCATATTTATTGTCCGTTATAATCTTCAACTTTATGTATTAATTACTTATTTTTTAAATGTATGTATTTGTGTATTTTATAATATTTTTTCCTGTTTTATTTTTCCTTTGTATTTTTTTACCCTATTTATTTCTTCAACGCTATTTATTTCTGCCTGTCCTTTTCACATTTCTGTATGCATTTCTGCCTCATTATGCAAATGAGGAGGGGCTGTTTCTAAGGGGTCAACTTCTGCCACTTGGTTGCTTGGCATTACATTGATCGGTCGAAAATACAGTCATTAAATAAAACCTAAATGACCAGGTAATGGAAGTTTATAACTAACTAGTTATCATAATTAATAAAAAACTATTTGAATGCATCCTCTATAAACAAGCTGAGAAAAAAAGGAGATGGTCCTGAGCGGGTCTAGAATTTACAACTACCTACACTAAAACATGTCAATGTAATCGCAACCGATCTAGCCCGCTACACCACGGTGCTGTGGGGATTTCTGTGAAAAAAAATGAAGTTATCTTTTGAGGGAGCAGCTTTCAGAGGTTACAGTGTCGTATGACGACTTAAAAACATTGTTTGTTACCCATTTTTGTCCCACAAAGTAAAACTGTACTTTGATATACTGTGTAAATATTTATCACTTTTCACAAAGGATTCAGGGATGCATTCTGATTGGAGAATGCAGACGCAGTAGTCTACGATATTTATTTGCTTTCCTAAAGCTGTTTTAAAACAAACAAGGTATTATTTAAATTAGGAAAGATATTCTACTGTGTATAATAATAAAATTACATTGATTTAATATAAATCTGTCCCCAACAAAAAATATCTCTAGGAAGCATTAGAACTGCAATCTCCTGTTTTTTTAAGTGGTCTACCACCACCCAGCGATGAGTATAGACCATTTATTTGGTAACTAAATGCACTGATTGTTGACGCGGTACAAAAAACCCACTTATCTTGTAACATCTGTATGTCAACTACACACAGAAGTGGTACCTTGGCACGCGTTTCATCGTTTTAAGATTAGCATATTTTTTTGTTTATTTATGGTTTGATGGTGTTCTGTGCCCAGATGCACAAGTATAAGGGACAAAAAGTAGGTGTGAAATTCCATAAGTTGCCAAAACAATTAAAACGAGCAAGAAATGGCTTGTAGCCATATAGCTTCGTATCGAAACGATAATTGGTTCTCATTACATTACTTATTACGTTTCGCATTGTAAGCAACATTTTTGTGGAATTCAGACAGCCCTTTAAATAAACACTTCTGATCAACAACGGCATGGATATATACTTATGCTTGTCTACTTACAACTTAGATGTTTAAATATGTTCTTTGATATCTCCAAAGTAGTTAAAAATAAGTATTTTCTCCAGTTATAATATTATAATATTAAAAAATACATTGTATAAGATGGACATAAAATGTGAAGTATTTACCATCATTATATCAGTCTATGTAATGCTATGCCCAAATTACAGTCATTGAGAAAACAACATGTTAACAATACAATGAAGAATAATGATTGAAGTTTCTTCAGGATGCTTATGCTTCATCTCTTCCACTGTGGTCATCAGATATTAACATGCTAGCTAACGTTATAGCAGTCCCGAGGTTATGGGCAGGCTTTAGGGGGCCGGGCCCACCCCCCCGAGTCAGCTGTGCCCACCCTGGACAGACTAGCCTTTATCTTTTGACTGACGAGCCTGTCACCAATCCCAACTTTTGTTTTGTACTACATTTTTTTATTGATAAGCTACCATAATAAATAAATATTGTTTTGAATATACCTAAATCATGAATAAAAATGAAAGGGTGTTTGTTCTTAATTGTATTAATACTGTAGGTAGCTTAATGTAAACTCAATATTTTCATTGTAGTTGACTAATACACACCATAGCCTATAGGATTCCAGTTCCAAGGGTTAATCTCGTTGCAAGGCAATATTTCTGTGTCTTTTGTTTTTTGGATAACGAAAGAATCAAGGATAGCCTAATTAATATGTTTACTTTCGTCCAATGTATCTGTTTACTTTGAATTGAATGAAATACTATGCTTAATAACACATCGGTATTTGCCTATTAATGGAAGAGGGGCCGCAACCAACATTTTCAAAATGGGATACTAGGTTTCCCCGACTTAGATCATCATTGGTCAACCAACACTCGACTGATCTCTGACAAATTGACTAGTAGACATTTAAAAAAAAATCTTCATAAATGTCACAATGGGCCCTATTTTAACGATCTGAAATGCAAGTATCAAACGCGAAGTGCAAGTGACATTGTGGGAGGGTCCCGGGCAAGGTTGCTATTTTAGCGGCAGGATAAATAACTCTTGCTTCCGACGCAAATCTATAATGGGTAGGTCAGAAGTAGCTTCATTAGTCATAGGTGTGGTTTGGGCGTAACGTGCAATAAACCAATCAGACCGTCATCTCACATTCCCTTTAAGAGCAGACACGCTTGTTCCATGGCGGATTGCTATTGATTTTTCTTTTTACAAAATGTAAATAAAGAAATGTCACAAGACAGCCTACTTTCCGATGTTTTGGACTCACTCTCACCGAATCACGAGGTAATGAATGCATGGTAATATTTTTGCAATGTAGTCTAACATTAGACCGAGATTACTCTTCTGTCAAATAAGCTTCCCGTTCTGCATTTCTGGGCATTTGGGTTAAGTGGCAACGGCACATGCATTTCAAAATCACGTCTCCTGAAGTCCTCTAATATTTCCTCATTTATGTCATCAACACATCCATGATTCATGGAAATATTGAGTAAAACACAACAAGCCACAAAGAATGCTGCAGTTAGGTAGTGTAACTGTTCTATCCGAACACCTGATGTGCATTTTCAGTGTGCCAAATGTTCGTTTAGGCTACACTGCGTGTTTGTGTGTGTTTTCGATTAAACAGCATTTTTACGCACTTGCTGGCATCATAAATTGTGTCATCATTAACCATGTCTTTAACGGATAGCTGTTGTCCTCTTCACAGCCACCCATCCAAGGGGGGATTCCTCATGGCAAAGTTGCCATAAATGAGTCGTGGGTTAAGGGTGATTTTACTATTAGCATCACAAATTACTTGTATGTTGATTGAATGGGTTCCTTTAAGGTTGATGTATATCAGTGCAAATAATTAATTCTGAATAATTTGAATAAATGTGTACTCTAGATGTATACCTATTTTTTCACATTTTCGGACACCACAATGACTTCCTTCGTGTGGTAATATTTTTCCTTCTAATTATGTATTGCAATAACAAATAACTGCTGCATTTGTGTAGATGAGAGGAGCAAAGTGTATGCGCATTGTGCACACGCTACATTATGGTTAGGCATGCGCCCTTAAAATAGCATATGAATAACACGCCACTGACTTTAAACCAGGTTTTTCCTGGTCAGTGGGGGAATTGTTTTTGGGAACTGCAAGATGGCACCAGGGAACGTTTGCGCCGGAACACGACTCTTCTTTTCGCTGAACCGCCCAACGAACACAAATTCATTCCCTGATTTACCGACGCGCGTCTGTGGAGGGAAAAGTCCCATATGCGTTGGGTGTAAGATAGGAATGATACATGCGTTGGTGTAAAAAGTCAATTGCGCTGGGTGTAAGATAGGGCCCAATTAATGTTTTTAATTAAACCAGTTTGTTTGATGCTTTACTGCACTGTTGGAAGAAATAATCAAAAACAAATACATAAGCAAAAAAGGTACATGACAAGACAAACAAATGTACAAACGTTCAGGATCTCAAATGTACAGTAGCTGCTGGCCTTTCCAGATTCAACCACTATAATTTTTTCCTAATGTTAAGCCTTGTATCTCACCAGCTGTTGCTATATGCCAATATAATTACAACTGCCTGGTTGTATGTAACTATGATAAGTAAAATGCTAAACATTTTAGCTGGCAAATCAGCAAAGCGCATCGATTAAATGGCGCGTGCTGGAGCCTATTTCAGAACCACAGATGACGACATTCAGTGCAGAGGAGTGGGGAACGGTGTCTTACAGAGAAATTATTGCTTGTTTTTACAGGACAAGATAATGTATGTTCTATGTAGCCTACAGTACTAGAGTGCAATACTGGTTTGCAACTTTTACATTATTCAACTTTTACATAATTTTTCTTTATTAAAGATATCACGTTTTGAAGAGGTCACCAGAAATCTGTTTGAAAGATATTACCTGTGTTCTAATTCAATAACTGAACGTGTGTGTGTACGCGTGTGTGTGTGCGCATATAAACTACAGAACCTGTTCCAGGATGGACATTCATTGTTACATTATAGTTGCTATGAATAATCTCATGATGTTTTGGGCATATTGTTTTTAGTTTACAACAATCCAGAATGCTCAAAAGCAATTTCAAACGTACTTTTAGAAGTCGCTATATGATGTCTGTAAGATGGGTACTGCTCAAATACAGTATTTGAGTTCTAGTTCCCATAGGAGGCACAGGGAAAAAGTAGCGCAGTAGGCTAGGGCAACTCACAGTAATGTGAATAAGTTGCAATGATTGAGATAACGGGTTTGAACCCTGCTATACAACCCTGTGTAGATGTATTTTCTTTCAAAAGAGATGCTTTTTTTAGTTTTTTTTACAGACATAGAATGCCATTAAATGAAATGTAATTGTATTATAATACCGTAGAATGGATTTCTTAATTGACATAAAGTCTTGTTTGTTATAATACTATTTTAAGAAAGAGGAGAAATATCGTAGACTATCCTGTACTGTATGTCCATTCTCCATCCTGCTAATCTAATTTAAGAAACAAACGGGTGTGTAGCCTATTCTATTATGCTCCAGAATGCATTTCTGAATCCTGTGTTGTAGCTATTTATACAGTACTAGCCAATTATTATTGTTTAGGCACTTCAGTTTCTCTGTTCGATAATTTATATTAAATTACAAAGTTTAGTGCATCTGCTCGCCTCAGCAACGCTTTACGCTGACGAGCTAGAGTTGAAGCGTAAAATTATTCTGGTTCAAGCACACTTCGCTTTGCATAACGGCATGTTGTAAAGACATGTTTAGTACAGACGTTGAAACGTTTATGTAGTTTTCATAATCATAACTTTGTGGGCATCCAATAGTTGTTTCATAAATCCCTCTGCCCTTCCATTTACTATCAGATATGACA
>JACXGM010000558.1:21641-69972 GCA_016801145.1 Umbra pygmaea
CCAAATCAACACAAAAATGATCCAAACATAGCCTACGGCCAAATCAACACAAAAATGATCCAAACATACCCTACGGCCAAATCAACACAAAAATGATCCAAACATAGCCTACGGCCAAATCAACACAAAAATGATCCAAACATAGCCTACGGCCAAATCAACACAAAAATGATCCAAACATAGCCTACGGCCAAATCAACACAAAAATGATCCAAACATACCCTACGGCCAAATCAACACAAAAATGGTTCACTGAATAAACCCATCAGTTTTATCACCCATCACCTTTGTGCTTTATTTTTAATTTTTTTATAAGACTACTGGAGAAGTGTATAAACTACATCTCAGGCCAATCTCCAAATATGCAAGACATGTCTAATTAATAATAAAACGAAGCATAATAAACATTGATTAAACATTTCTTTCAATACTTTTCTCATCTTTATTGTTTTATTCCTTTCCACATTAATTAATTAAATATTCAATGTTTTTTGCACACACTGTGCTATAACAATGGCATAATCTTTTTTTAAATGCTTGGGTCAGACCTGGCTCAGTTCAGGCCAGATGACAACCCTACTATGCCTAGTTTTAAGTTCAACAACTCAGTGCCATGTTGAGATCCATTGATGAATGAGGACAATCATTCCTGCATGCACAATTGAAACACAGCCCCTCCTCCACCCCCTCACACTCATTTTACAAAATATTTTAAAAAAATTGGTGTTGTACGAACTGATCGTGGAAGAAACCCCCCACAAAAACGAGTGTTGTTTCTAAGTGCATTTACAAAGTTGTCGAACCGCAATTGTGAAATAATCAGTGAAAATTCTGAAACATTTTTCCATTTCAAGTCTATTTGCTTTCTTGTCAGCAGTGTTGCTATAGCAAAATTGCTGTAGTAAAATTCACAATGCACATAGTGAAGAACAATATTTACTTGCTCACCTGAATATTATCATACATTCATATAGCATTTTAAAAACCGAAATGTGTAACGCAACGTAATTAATAATATAATTATCTAACCCTCCCCTCTATATGTTAAGCAACCCTGGGTACCTTGAAAGGCATAATATAAGTCCAAGTTATTATTATTATTATTATTAATTACTTTTACTTATATAGTTAAATATATAACCTTTTGTTTTTATTCAAAGCTATAAAAAGAAAAGTTTAGCACTGTGTTAGTTACACCGGGACATCGAACCACTGCGCCGGGCTGATACGGGTTGTCAGTGTTGTGATTCCGTAGTTACTGTAGGTTTTGTGAATGGGTCTACTTTAATTTGTGGGATAAAAGTGCTGGTGACGTGGTTTAGTTCCTTTTCCGAAACGCGCGTATAAAGCTATATAAATCTTCTTGACATTTTTTAAATATAAAAAATCTATTTATACAAGACAATCTCTCCCTACACTCTGTAGTGTCTTGTTACTCACAAAAGCAACGCCTAAAATTCGCAATAGTTATCAAAGTCGGACCTGTGACAATTCCTGTTAATATTAAATTATTACAATCCTTTTATACTGTTTTTATGTAATGATGGTGTAAGTGCATAAAAGTTTTTTTCCTTCTATTTATTAATTTCACTATATGCAATCACATATGCAAAGTAATAATATTCGCTGTGGGGCAGTGAACCCCAGTCTCCAGCTCCTCAGACAAGGAACATACAACTTACGCCATTGAAGCATTGAAGTACAGTTTTGCTTTTTTATGGTATGCAACATAGACTGTGTAGGTTTATTTAAAATAAAAAAGGAGGTTTGATGGGACAATTATTTGGCAGGGATGTAGTTAATTTCTTACAGTGCTATATTTAACTTCACAATTGAGTTGTTTTAATGATAAAGAAAATGCCTGCTGTCTGCATTACAGTACAGTCAATTAACCAGGTGAAATGCTTAGGATGATTTCTGCTCCCCGGAGCCACCTGGTGGCCATTATTTGTATTGATATCTTTAATAAACCGCCACCAATATTGAATTCACTTGCTTTCAGCACTGCTCGGTACACCTAAGTGTAGCCCCTCTCCTTCATGAGCCCTCTATAACTTCACCCTCTGTACTACACATCCAGACTAAAATGGGGGTCCTAAAAAATTGTTTAGCAACTATGAAAATCTTGGATTGTATATTTAATCAACCAGTGGTTGGAGCTGTTCAATCCCCACCAAAATTGTTAAATGGCAACTTTTTTAATGGTGGTTCCCGGGAGAAATCTTTCTAAAAAGAAATGTCTTACAACAGTGACAACAACTGTTCTTTGAAAAGTAATATTGTTGAGTCAAGATGTATAGCCTTCAATTCAAAGCAGACTCAGTATAGCTCACTTGGTAGAAGCACAATGATTTTCCTGCCAAGGTTGAGTGTTTAATTCCTACTGGTGACCAGAGTGACTGATATTATGTAAATATAAAGACAAACTGATTGTTTAGGCCTGTGGTGGATGTATCCCAGAGCTAGCACACCTGAATCAACTTGTCTACTAATTATGAAGCCTTGGCTGCTTGATTCAGGTAAGCTAGTACAGGGCATAAACAATATTTTAGATTTTTATTTTTAGATGGCTCAGGGTCTCCAAGAGAGGTTTGGGAAATACACATTCAAATGCTACAAATGTCGACAGAGTTAAACATCTATTGAAAATGTTTTATAATATTAAAATGTATATTGTTAAACTTATAAAATGATATACTATATTAATTGTTTTTAATATTACCAGAATGATATAAATGCATTTTTCTATTCCATGTGAATATAAAATAAACATTTTCATTTGAGTAGACTTGAACCAAGGACCTTGCAGTTAGAAGACCTTTGCTTTACCACTGCCCCACAGAAGGACTTGTTCACTTCATCAAACTGCAGCTCTTTTGTCCTCATTTGACGATTACTATCCAAACAGAGTTGTATACTGTTGTCACTCCCCTCCTGTTTAAACTACCACCAATCCTAGAGGCCCAAATTATAATCAAGAAGTGACAGATCTTTGGACTGAATAGCAGATATCCCATGCATGTTTGTTGGAAGTTGGGTTAAAGCCCTGTTTTGAACATATTTGTTGTGTACAATACTACAAACAATATATACATACAGTAATTTGTAGAATGCTAGAAGACGACAAATACAGATGAGACCACTGGTCATACCAGCAGAGATGCCTCAAATTACTCTACTGAAAATATATACAAATTAGCTCTCCCACATATGTTCCATAAGATCTGCACTCTTGTCCAAATAATTATTTGGAGGCTCATCAGGTAGGCATGCACCAGTTAGTCACTGCATAATTAAGAGAAGAAAGAAAAGGTCAGATGTTGTAGGCTCTGCCCAGAGGGTCATTTCCATTTATCTTACACTGGTGGAAGAAATTAAGGGAAGATGCAATCATCACAGTATAACACAAAGTCAATAAAACTTCAGGGATATCAATTGCATAAGCTATTGTTAATCAGTGTGACAACAGGTCAACAGCAAAACCACCCTCAAAAAGGGAATGGCTTTGCAGGTGGTGGCCAAAGACAATTGCTCTCTCCTTGTCCTTGTCACTACTGGTAGCATGAGGTGGCACCTGCAGCCCATTCAGGTTACACATGTAGTCCAGCTCCTCCAGGATGGCACATCAATATGTGAAAAAAAGGTTTGCTTTGTCTTTCAGTAGTCTCAAGAGCATGGAGGAAAAATCAGGAATAGTCCATTACACAAGGTAGGACATCAACCCAGCAGCAGGACCGGTATCTGATCATTTGTGAGGAACAGGAGGAGCACTGCCAGAGCCCTGCAAAATGATCTCCAGCAGGCTACTGGTGTGCACGTTTCTGACCAAACTGTCAAAAACAGACTCCATGAGGGTGGCATTAGAGCCCAACGTCCTCTAGTGGGACTTGTGCTCATATTTGAGCACCGTGCAGCTCGACTGACGTCTGCCAAAGAACACCAAAATTGGCAGGTCAGCCATTGGCATCCTGTTCTCTTTACAGACATGAGCAGGTTAACACCTGCATCATCATCCAGTTTGATCAGTTTTGCGTTGGGTCAGTGCTGATCTGTGGATCTTATGCTGATGCAGTGGGCCCTTGTTTTCTTCTGGTGCAGGACAATGCCTGGCAGCATGTGGCATGTGTAAGCAGTTTGTGGATGATGAAGTCATTAATGCCACTTTCTTGCTCTTACATTAGGGCGGGTGCTAACGTGAATCTGGAGGAAGTCCTGACATGAGGCGTGTCTAAATTATCTATGTTTTCATCGGGAATTCAAAATATTATTTCGTGGATTAAATGACTCTACACATTTGTATTTCAAAATTGACAATTTTACTCTTAAGTCCTTTTTTGATTCGTTCTTAGACATCCGCCTCCTGCTGGTGTTCTGAGCCATGATCCGTTCATCTCTCTTTTCTTGTGAAAAGAGGTTAGCAGAAGCCTCAGCCAACATTTTAACAACCCTCTCAATACTTTGTGTGTGGCAAGGTCAGTTGAGCTTCTACATAGGGGTGTTGATGAAGTGCTTAGGGGCAGGGGAGAGGTGGCTCACACACACCTTCTGACCAGATGATCAAGTCACCAATGCTTTAAAATCATCCTTAAAAATCAACAGTTTTGCGGCTGTTAGATGGTGCTATGGAGAGTATACTGATGCATTTTGAGATTAATTTCTCTAAAACTTAGACAACTATTTCAGAAAGGGTACTATTATAGCTATTAAACTATTAAAGATCAACAATTGATATTTGATGAAAATCATGTATTGTGGCTGTTAGGTGGTACTATGGAGAGTATACTTAAGCATTTTGAGATGAATAGCTCAACAATTGAGAAAGCTATTTCAAAAAGGGTGTTTTTTTAGCTTTAAAATATTCCTTGAAATCAACTATTGATATTTGATGAACATCATGCTGTCTACATGAGTGTACTGATGCATTTTGGGATAAATATCTCAATATTCGAAAAAGCTATTTAAAAAAAGAAATGTGTAATCTCTCTATTAAGACCAAAGCTCTGGGTGATGCACATTTACTCTGGTCCCTAACTACTCCGTTCACCGGTAACTACATTGTTTAATGTCCGACATTCAACACTGGGATTTCGGAACGACCAAAGACGTTGTGTCGTAACCATGGAGCGTGCGAATGTGGGAATAGAAAACTATCTTTACCCCGGTGATCTGTCGAGCACAGACAACTGCACGAATGCAAGATGCCCGCAAGCTGGCATTTTCTGTCTTTAGCAGACAAGTTTAGGTTAGAAACAGTTAAACCAGAAAAGGTTCAAATATTTTGTCCCAAAAGCCATTGGGCTGCAGAGGTTTTGTGTTTTCTCTAAAAAAGATCATTTGATTTTCACAGATTTACTTGTTATTTTTTTATTTCACAAAGTTTTGTCTAGCCCATTATATGGAACAGAGCTGTCTCCAGGTGACAAAAGTGACGTATTCACACATTCGTTGCTACTGATACTGTTCTATATTTCTGACAGAACCCATATTTTTTGGATAGTGCAAGATTTTGATTATTCGTTTTTCTGCTTAAGCATTGCAATCACAATGACTGTTTCCATAGGGGCCCATACAGTTTGAAGTTCACAGTGTGCCACACCTAAATAGTTAACACAGTCTTAGAAATGTTTCTGTTTTGTGTCTCGGTGTGAGCGCACAAGACTCTGTTTTGGGTCTACATGTTTGGCATGCAGCAGGGGTTGTGAGAGGTGGCGTGTGAAGGATGAGGGGAAAGTGTGTGCGATGCAGGGCTTGGGGTCCATCTGTGACCCCCCCAGTGATCCAGAATAGCCCAGTGTCACATGGCCCACCCCAAAGCCATCAAACCTCTGCGGCCCTGATGAAAGCAGGAAACCAGTCCCTGGGTAACCTTTAATGACTCGGCTGAGTAAACAGCACCAGGGTGCCACTTTGATTCAATTTTTTGTGTCTTTCTGTTTCCCTCTGCCTATCGCTGTCTAGGATGTTTTCTCTGTCCTTCACTCATTTAGAAGATGCAGTGTAGCCATGGCAACTAGGCTATTCGATAATTGAGAGGAAATAGTGTGTGGGGATGGGGGGGCAGCACCAGTAACTCTTCTATAAACTTGTCACATTGCCAGTGGTGAAATTGGTGCGCTAATGTCTTCAAACCTTCTCTGACATTGTTTATGTTTAGTTGCTAACTGGCTTGTTACCTAGCATGTTATACTAGTCGGATAGCCAGCTTGATCGAACACGCTTGACAACGTTTTAACTTTTAGGTGTAGCAAAATTTTTGTCAATATAACATGAAAATTTAATGATTATAAGTGTGGCAAGCTGCAACATATTATTGTGAATGTAAATAACTAAATGTAGTCCATCACTTATGATGTGCAAGTGATTACTGGCTAAAGAGTCATAATTACGTTTTTGAGTGACTTGTTTAACTTCATTATTCGATTGAATGGATGTCCGCTATGTGTTCTACAACAAGGCTCACTGGCAGGATTTATACACGGCCCTCTTGTTCAGTTCCCTGACCGACAAATGTTTGTTTTACGTGCCCAGAGAAAAATAAATCAAGTTGCAGTCATCGTTAGACAAGAGAAAGACGTGTTCAGAACTGATGATTGGACGCATGGTGCAAGAATGAATGGAATTGATCTATTATTGAATTTTATGACAGAAACAGCTTTACAGAACTGAAACCCTCACAAAGTGTCTCCTTAACAATTGAGAACGACAGTGATTCGTTCAATCTAATGGTAAGTTTAAATGGCTGGCATTGATGTGTCCTATTGTAGGCTCTGCTAGGATTCACGTGGTCCTCCAACTTTATGCTCTGACAAACACCTGTTTCATGTGTACTGAGAAAAATCAATCAAGCTTCAGGCAGCATTTTTAGAAGAATAATACCTGTTTTGAATGTGAAACCATGAATGAAGGTGATTGATTACAGAGACTTATGATAGCTTTATAGAATCAATACATACGGTACACACCACCCCTTCTCTGAAGAGGACTAATCGGTTAAATAATATGCCTTGCTTTCAGAAATATCATTCTTTTAAACCGCACTTTTACAGGCTTTCTCGCAAATGACAGCAATAACATATGCTGAAGGTGTAAACAAGCATCTTGTGTAATCACTTCTTTAAGTTTTCAGTTAATCATTTGTTTTGGGTCATGTATGGTGAAATCAATGAGAAGTGTAAAAGATCATTTATTTTCACTACAATTCAATAATCTGAGTCTGTCAAAGATTGAAACGTCACATCACTAGAGTCCAACAGAGGAATTCAGAACTGGTTAAATTTTCCTAGAACCCAAACTCTTCACGTGTGTGGAGGAGTACACAATGTATAAAGATTATTATGTGTCAGAATATGTATAAGATATATTACTACAGTGCAGGTAAATTATTATTTTACTGCATTGCTTTTTCCCATCATGCTCAGGTCATAAGGAAACAATATTTC
Organism: Umbra pygmaea; assembly: GCA_016801145.1. NCBI lineage: Eukaryota > Metazoa > Chordata > Actinopteri > Esociformes > Umbridae > Umbra > Umbra pygmaea. The sequence goes on from JACXGM010000558.1 coordinate 29,081, forward strand.
AGTAAGTCTTCCCTCATGCCTTTTTTAGTGGAGCTGCTAAATTTAGACATGAGTGCTGCCTTCCTGCCGGAACATTAGGATAAACTAGCCACACAATAATTAATGAATTATCAAATAAACAACTTGAATACAGTAAGTGGAGTTAAACGGACCTTACTAAACATTTTTATTGTTTTAACTGTGTTATAATGTTTTCTCTATTCATAGCTGTTTTTAGTTGAATACTTGGCCATTGCGGTTTCCCAAGTTCTGACATTACGGTTAGTCTTAAACCAAAATCCACTGCTCACAGGCTGTACATGGTTGTCCATGTTAAGTAAACATTAACCAACCCAAATCGTTCAGACATTTTGCTACTTGCTAAGATTTGCTACTTCTTTAAGGATGGTAGTCATGTTTTTCCAATGGTGGTCAGTAGGAAAATGTTTTTTTTTCTTACCCCCCAGTGTTGAGGCTTTCTAGCAGATCAGGGTAACATGACAATGGTTGCAACAACAGGGTCAAAGTCAAATAATCTAAATGGCTCTAAAAGGCAGTTGCCAACAAAGAAGTAAAACATTTTTTGAAAGCAGATAAAACTAACATACTGTGAATCCTATGTGTATTAGGTTGAAGAGGCGTCTTCGCTCAACAATGTGTCTAACACTGATAACTTGTTGTTCCTATCAAAATGGAAATTATGACATCACAGCAAAGCGGAAAGTCTTAGATGTATTTGAATTTGTTGGTTGAACAGACATTGTGCATTATTTGCAGAGCTATGGTAGTGAAGACACCCAAAGAAGAAGCTCTCTGAACTGACAGCTCAAACGCATATCCCCAATTGTGAGATGGATGACATTTTGTTTCCCAACACTCTCCTTTGTTCTAGGAGAGATTTTTCTTTTCCTCTCTCTTTCTGGCAGAGTAGAGTAAATTGTATGCTGAACTAGGCCGATATGTATGTGGTCATTCATCTTCACTTCAAAGGGTACCGGGCATACAAGGCGTAGATGGGATGTGGTACTGGTGTCTGTCACCTGATATGGTTGTCATGACAGCAGTGTTGTGCAGTGCTAGTGAGCAGTGGTGTGACAAGTCCAGGTGACTGCTCTTAATTGAGCACTCAAACAATGTCTTCAGTTCAACTGAATATACTTAGAGGACAGGGTTCCGATAGGAAATAGCTTTATACCTTGTGACAAGGCAGCACTAATCAGCACTTCAACAGACAAAAGGCCTGCTATTCCCAGACTAATAACAAATACATTCTGAATCAGGTAAAATGGTAACCATATATTAAGCCGAGATGTGATAACGGCTAATCAAATGAGAAAATTTAAGCTTATTAGAAAGACTGCAAGTTCTGGTCTATTTTTCTGCAAAGTTACCAGGTGTGTCATATAGGAATTGTAGTGCTAGTTTGGGGTTGGTATTGATTTTGGATTCAATATTTCCCTTTCCCTCCAGAGAGCGTTCGATGTGGTGTATCCCATGGCTGCCGACCAGCGGAGACACGTCAGCATCAACTCAGCCCGATGGCTCCCAGAGCCTGGCCTTGGGCTAGCTTATGGTACCAACAAAGGAGACCTGGTCATTTGCAGACCTGTGTAAGTCTGCACTCTGTTTGTTTTATTCCCACTACTTATCTCCTCCTAGTTCAGTCAGGCCCTTGCTTAGAGAATGAAGTGTCTGCTCTCACTACTCCAACAAACACAGTGGTTTAAAATCCAGACTAGATTTGTTTTTCCCTTAAGCACCTTTCTCCACACAACTCAAGGTACAATATTCATGTTTTACATTTGTTTTGAAACAGAGTAGAAATGAAAACCAATTTGTGTATTCTCTCCCACCGCTTTAGATATGTTTTGTTGCTGTTGAGGACAAGAATCCCCTCATTTGTATGGTTACATAACAGCCCTTTAGAAAGTCCCAGCACTCATGGCTTTAAACCCTTTGGCATCCTGGAAGGCATGAAGGCAGCTGCAGCTCCCACCCACCCACGGCAGGCAGGCAGGGCAGGCAGAGTTGATCGATGGAGCGCCCACTGACTTATTTAGCCAGCGGTCTTCCGATTAGTCGAGTCCAGAGCTTGTTCTTAGTTTCTCAGTCACTCTCTTTTCAAATAGTGTATTGTCACTGTTTTTTCCCCCTTAACAGGTTAGGTCTGGCAGCCTGAAACAAATGTATGTATTTACTGGAAGGATGATTAGTTCTCTTTACCACGCAGGATTGCATTGTTGTTTAGAAGAATGAAAACTAGGCTAATAGCTTGGCTCTCAGCCACTAAATTGTGCATTGTGAGGCAGGTTTCTATGTAGAAAGTTGAAACTTTCACCCACAAACTAAGTTTTTAACAATTATTTATGTCTATACAAAAACATTATTTGAAAAGGAAAATGTTGCCATTACATTTAATACCTTGCCCAAGACAATGCAATTGTTATCAGCCAAATGCTCATTTTAATTGACCATGTTGATAATTTTACAATCCAACCACCGTTTTACCCGAACACAAGGAACATGATGGTACACACGAGAGGCTTAAAACCGCATTTAAAGCTGTGATACCATGAAATATATCCATTCCTCAGCACCCCATCTAGATCATGAAGTGGTCTGTAAAATACGTAATCGTGTTCTTTAGCTTGCAAGGCACCACAGGTGCATAATAACTTAACAGACGTGACAAGATGAAGAGCACTTCCAATACTCCCCATGGAGACGCTAGCTCACACAGCCACAAAGTAAACTGTAAACCTCTGCAACATAGGCCCAATATCTCTCCTATGGAAAGGCTATTAGAAATCTGTGTGTTTTCTAATGGTTGGCACAGTTCAGCTACAGTCAATGGCTTGTCACCTTTCAAACTCTTGACCTGGGATTTGTTTTTATTTTTAGTTATTTTTTTAAACAAGGGTAATGAAGATCAGAACCTCAGGTCTTGATGTGCTCATGGACCCTCTGGTCTGTTTAATTGCTGGTGTTATGACACACTTGTACATGTCTGAGAGGTTCTTGTCTCCATGGACTTTACTGTGCATTTCATGTGATGTGCTTCTGTCCATCTTATTCTTTACTGTTTGTGACAAACTATGTTTATTGTGCTGCGTTACAGCCCTTATGTTGCTTGTGGTATTTACATTCTATGCTGCTACCACATTGTTACAATTGTCTTTCATCAAATTTTGCGGCAATCCTACCGCATCATAACACGATACATTAAGTGAACTTGTAATGGACTATTACAGACAGATATGCTAGATCGATAAAGGATTTTTAAGGCCGATATCGATATAAATATTTGGTGATTAAAAAATCTGATATTCCGATATATTGGCTGATATATTTAGAAAAAAATCCAGAAACGGGTAACAAAACAAACAGATTTCCCTACCATTATTTATTTGTAGTTATTTATGAGTCCTCACTAAAACAGTATGATTATGCAGTTTAAAAATAAACTTGTTTGTTTTATTGTCACAACAGAACAAATAAAATGTAAAAAATACAAGCTGACACTTGTCAAGATCTGACTTCGGTTTTAGGAAGGGAAAAATACGGACACCCCCCTCCAACCTCTCTGGGAAACTTGTATCTGTGTTACAAATGCCCCAGGCACAACGTTTAACCATATTTTTGATAAAACTACAACAGTATTAGCCTGCCGAGACCAAAAATATGAGACGCCTGTGTTAAAGTCAATGGGGCGCTGTGAATAAGTGTCGGATCTCTGTGGGAGCGCTGTGATTGGTCAATCTACATTCTAGGGTGTCACCCATCACTTTTCTATTTTTGGGAGTATGCCGCTAAGGCGGAGAGCCGGTCTAGTTAAGGCAGCCGCCTTAACTAAATAGGTCTGCGGGAAACCCTGATTTAGTACTCCCCACTGATAGACATGAGAATGACAGGTTTCAGTAACTTTCTCTGCCACACACCACGGCACTGTGCAGAAATGAAGACGGGAGATCCCAGTAAAACATCTGCACTCATCACATTATAAGCAGAAACAAACCCCTTTGTGAATATTCCTGTTATGATGCGGGCCATGCAGCATACATGAAACACCATGGTGAAATTAGTCTGTTTCACCCCACGATCCACTTCCTCCAACCTAGCAAACATTTATGCTTTTTAACAGACTACACTTTTGTCCCATTAGCGCAGCGATGTTAACCAATTACATGCCTTTCATCACACACCCAAATAAAATAATGTCCTTTACACATTTTTTTATTTTATTTTTGGTTATATGTCAAGATTTTATGATAAAAAATTTGTGTCTAACGAAATCCTCTGATACTGGTATGGTTGAGTTTAAAAAAAAATTGGGGGATGTCATAATATTTTTCTGCCATGTTGTGGTGTTTTCATGCTATGCTTTTGTCACATTTTGTTGCTATTATGTTGTGTTGCTGCTGTATTCTAGTGCAGCCTTTCAGTGCCAGGGATTCTTCCTCTTGGTCATGTTGTGTAAAAAAAGTATATTGTCTGTGTGTTGTTGATGGTTTTGTTTCATTGTCAATGTGTTAGTGTATGTCATGTGTTTAGATGTTTCTTGTTCTATAATTTACGTACTAGTTTTGACTCATCGTAGACAATTTATTTTGCAAAAGTTTTTTCTTTATTTACAAACGCTGTTTACTGTCATGTTGCCCTCGCGTTTGTTTCTGTTCCTCTTGCACCATCTATACAGGTTTTCAGAGATTGAACCAACAAACAGAAAGTAGACTGCAAAGAAGCAGGCACTGCAATAGACCAGCGTGGAATTACGACCCGGTAGGAGAGGAAGCCTATTATGACGAGCTGGACAACATCACGCTAGCTCTCCTAGATAGCAACAAACCATCCAGGGGCTTTTCCCGCTACCCTGGAAGAGGGATATAGCCCCTTTGGATTTCCATATGGGGTGTTGGGAAGACTCAGCGGGGCTGAAGACAGGAGATACTGGCCTGGGAGAAAGCAACAGCCCACTGCAGGCATGGGCCAGCTACCCACCCCACACAACAAAACAGAAAAACTTGGGATTGTTGCCCTACTTTCCCCAACTGTCTGTGGGGGGCTACAACAGGCAAGAGCATCAGGTCTGGGCGTAGGACACAGAGCAGGAGCAGCGAGAGGACATCGAAGAGGAAGAAGACATCATCTGCTGGGAGACAGACCAGGATAGAGACGAACAGGAACGAAGGTGAGGGGGACACAGACAGTTATCTCCTGGGCGCAATCCCTAGTTGGCAAGCATCGTGTCCCGTATCCACTCAACCATCTGAGCGCCCTATCCAACTACAGTCCCCCTTACTGCCAGTCCCTCAACCCAGATTATTAGGGATGCTATTAGACCTGTGGGACCCTCCTCAGCCTTGTGTACCAACAGCACAGCGCTCCCAGCCTCTACCATGGTGGACCTGTGTCCGTTGATTCTCCTCGCCAATACCGCCATGCCAAAGGCTCTGCCCTCTGTGACTGTGCAAGTGGCTCTGACCCCGCGTCAGTGCCAGTAGCTCAGCCCTCAGTGGTCATTCCAGAGGGCCTGTTTGTTACACCAGCGCTAGGGGGCCAGCTTGCCACACCTACGTTACAAGTCCTGCTTGCCTTCCTGACAGCATCAGATGCCCTGCCTGCTACAGCGCCCATGCCCGGGGTCCAGTCAGCTGTGCCTCAACCAAGGGCTCCACCCCCTGCATCTGAGTCCATGGCTTCACCCCTTTTGCTTCAATCAGGGGCTTAACCCCCTGCTCCTGAATCTGGGGCGCCGCCCCCCTCGCCTCAACTATGGGCTCAGCTTCCTGCACCCGAGCCTGGAGCTCCGTCTCCCTTGTCTAACCCAAGGGGGTAAGCCAGCATCCGGAAAGCAAAGCTCTTATGGGGAGATTCTACCAAGGCGCCACCTTCCATTAGCATTCCATAGATTCCCATTCAATTTGGCGTCACTTTGAGAGCGAATAAATTTACATCTGAAGTGTTTAAAGACTGTATTTGTCCATTGTTTATTTCTAAAGTAACACAGCAATATATTAAAGGCTCCATTAACTTGTATCACGTTATGGCCATGTAGCAGCTGTTTTTGTAAAAATAAGCTAATGATTGTGTCAACCACTTCACTTTATGTCGAACAGTAAAGAAATTACAGTTTAGTCCATGAAAAGCTTGCAGGGAATCGGGGGATATAGAGGCATACAGTCAAGAGAGAAGCACATAGAGGCATACAGTCCATGAAAAGCATCGGAACAAAATATTTCAGCAACATTTTGATGGATTGGAAATACTTCGGTATATGGCAAGTGATATCATATGAAGTAAGATTCGGAATGATTCAGATTTCTCTTGGCACAGCTACCAGAAGAATTACAACAGTCAGACAGGTTGCTCACATCACATCTATGTCGTCAAGCTCAGCTTGAGGCTGCGCAGTATGCTCAGCTACCACTGGAAAAGTGCTTCTCATTGACACTTGGTATCTGTCGAAATTTATGGCATCGCTTCGTCCATTTTATATACTGTCTATGGTCTAACCCAGGTTCTTCGCTCCCAACCCTCCCTGGGTCTATGCCTCCTTGTCGACCACTGCTGATTACTCTGCCCACGAGATGGGTGCCTGCAGTCCCTCTGCCTTCCCTCTGCCTCTACCAGCGTGGACGCTGGGGACGCCCTCCGAATGGGGGGCTTCTGTGGGGCAACCTCCCCCCAGACGGGTTCCAGCTGCCCTTGATCCCTTTTCGACACCTGGGGGTGGCGTTTTGGTCTCCATCCTTCAGCTAGAGCCAAGTCTTTGGGCGGGTGCTGTCACGGACACCTCCTCTTTGTTAGCCTCAGGAGGTGCCCCTGGCCACTTTCGATTTAAATGTTTGGTGTCTGAACTTTAGTTCACAACTGTCACCATGTATCACCGTTCTCACCCAATCAACAATGTACAGCTGTTTCCCCTTTCGTTATCAGTGTAGAATATAGTCTTTGTGTGTTGTTGATAGTTTTGTGGTTCATTGTCAATGAGTTAGTGTTTGTCATGTGTTAGGTGTTTCTTGTTATATAATCTACATCTTAGTCCATTTATTTTGTAAAAGTGTTATTAAAACACAGTTTACTTTCACTTTGCCGTCACGTTTGTCTCTGTTCCTCCTAGTAGTTTAGCCCACCCTTCTTCAGTCAACCACTATACATCTCTCAGGTTCAGAGGTTGCCTTTTCTCAACTGTGAGTTTCAGCTCTTTCCACAGATGTCCAATAGGATTTAGATCAGCACTCGTAAGCCCCTTTTACATTAGAGGACTGTGCCATACCATGTGCCGTACCATGCCACATGGTAAGGATCACATTCCCATCTATTCCTAACCTACTGGAGAGCAGACCGAACCGGTCTATATCGGAGGAAAGAAATACCTAGTACTTTTCCAGGACAAAACAGGCTGGTGGGTAGGGTTACAAATGGAGAAGTTCAACAGTGAATGTTTGTTGGTCTCTTTACTTCAATTGGCGCTTTTCCTTGAGGATTCTAAATAAAATTCCCCTTATATGAACTTAAGCCATCATTACATAACAATAGCACTGGATACAATGATTTTAATCATTTTCTTATTTTCCCATTTCAAATGAAATTGAAATGCAGCAATCACAGGCCTATCTTTGATCATTATCATGAATTTTGTGTGTGTAACAAAACACTAAATAGTGCAGGAAAACAGTCTTTTATTTAATTATTTTTTTAATGATTTTTAAAATATCACAAATTTTCACAGTGTGATAACGACTCTCTGAAAGAGGAACTTTTCACCAGCGAAATTGTACACCCATATTAAAGTGAAATACTTCACTATTGCAAACAGTTGCTTGGTATTGTTGTACCACCTATCTTTTTATTTCATTTTTTTGTAAATTGTCGACGTGTACAATTGTTTTCCTCTCTATAGTATAGTAGGAAAAATTCTCTCCTGCTGTCATTCTCAAGTGATTAAAATGTGCAAACAATTCTCCGATCAGTTGTGGCAACACAACCCTGACTGTCCTCTGACAGTCTGTGTCAGCCCAGAGCAGTATGGTGAGATATGTATCAATAAATAATATTTTGTGCACAAACCACCATACGACAGGTGCAGGACAAATGATAAATACTAAGGTAAAAAAGTATATAATGTCCGCAACACTGTTTTATGCTCCCATATTTAATACATTTATTAAATATGGGAGCATAATCCAGTGTTGCGGACATTATATACTTTTTTACCTTAGCGCTTTAGATATGGCCACTAGAAAAGTGGCAATAGAAGGCCACTTTGGAAAGATCCAATGTTTTCTTTCTAATCCATCATTGCTTTTTTAGGTAGGTTTCAGGTCAGTTTCCGGCTCGAGGAACCATGACCTTTGACTGACACACAGATGTCAGACATTGGGTTGTACGTTTCACTCAAAGATGCCTTGATAGTCTTCTAAGTTAATTTTGCCCAGCACAGATTCAAATAACTTAGTGCCAGAGGCAGCAACGCAACACCGTAACATCATTTAGGCTCCTCCGTGCTTCACGGTAGGGTTTAGTATTCATTTCTTTGAAAGCTGATTATTTTTGTGTTTTACCAAAAGGCTCCACTTTTGTTTCATCTGTCCATTGGACACTCCCCCAGGTGGCCTGTGGTTTGTCCACATGCATTTTGGCAAATATCAGTCTGGCTGTTTTGTGTTTCCTTCTTAGAAGTGGAGTCTGCCTGTCTTCTATTATGGATCCCATTTTCATTCTGACAGCAACAGATGGGGCAACTTGCAACTGCTGCACCTTTTTTATTATTTATATATATATATATATATATATATATATATATATTTTAATTCCCCATTTTTCTCCCCTCCCAATCCCCACTGACCCTGCCTTGTCAGCAGCACGGCAACTCCTTCGAAATGCGGGATGGCAAGGGCCGCTTGCATGGTTCATCCAACCACGTGACGCCCAGCTGCCAATTCTTTTTGCATTACTAATCTAACATAGAAGCCTTTAGTCAGTTTCTACTGGATGATTACGCTCAACAACTAACAATTTATAGGTGTCTGATTTATAGGCGTCCGACACAAGGATTCGCTGGAGAGCGATGGTGTCAAGGTAGGTGATTTGGTTTATCTATCCCAAATCCCGGGCATAGCTATGCCAATTTGTGTTACCTCATTCTGGAGGTCCAGGGAAAGCCGGAGAACAAATAGTCAGGCTCGAACCAGTGACTTTCATGACAAAGACCAGTGTTTTTCAACCCTCTCCTCAGGAAACACCAGCCGTTGCATGTATTTGTATTAAGTTTTTAAGCTAGCACACCTGATTCAACTCATCAGCAGATTATCAGGCCCTTGATTAATGGATACGTTGAGCAAGTTCAGCATCTACAGCTAAACTGTGGAACGTCTGGTGTGCCCCGAGACAAGGGTTGAAAAACACAGACGTAGATTGTCCTGCAATGCAGCGACTTAGCCCACTATGTCACAATTAAGAGAATGATCTGCTTGAAGTATCAATAAAATGCAATTATTTCATATTTCAACTTCTAAAAGGTAACAATATTAAGTTATATTTAAAACTTTGTTTTGTATTACAATTTCTATTACCATAGCAATATAGTGAAAAACATGATCCATGAAGCAATTTCTTTCACTATTTTAGAACACATTGGGGCTATTGCAATTATGTGAATAAAAATATATATTTGCCTTTGGCCAACTTCCATAATGGTAAACAACAAAACTATGTTAAAATAGTCTTGTCATGCTATGTTGCTGCCTTTTTGTGCTATCGTCTTGAATGCTACCATGTTGTCATTGGTCTGTCTTCATGTAATTTTGCGATGTTTAAGTTTTATTTTTACTGTTGTATGTATTTGTGCTTTTCTCCCTGTGTTGTCCGTTTGTCCTACATTCTTTATTTTTAATTTGAGATCCTTCCCCACAGGAGACCTTTTCCTTGTTGCCAGGCTGTCATTCTAAATAAGAGTTTATTCTTAATTGACTTGCCTGGTTAAATTAAGCTCATATAGAGAATATATAAACAAAATGTGTCCTCTCTCCAGGACACCTAGCAGAGTAATCTTCTCTGGGGCTCCAGAAGCTGCATTTTAAGCTGCATTTGTCTATCTGGCATTTACCATATGTGTTGGCAGCATGAGGAAAATGTTCTCTGATTTGCCCACAGGCAGGCTTCTAAGATGAAACGGCAGTTGCCTCACGCTGTACGTATTGACAAGAACCCTGAAATCGTCTTCAATAAATTATTTGTTTTCCTACCACGCATGACATCAAATTTTCTGCTTGGATGAAACATTTTTTGAAGGCTGCTCATTTGACTTGTTACTGGTGTTCTTTCATAGCCAACCCAGCCAGCTGATTGGTCAACGGTTGCAAACTGCGTTTTGCTTGCTTTAGAATCAACATGGAAACTGTACATTTTTCAAGTTGACTATCTGGTCAACGTGCAGAAAATAATGATAAATAAAGCATTGTTTACAGTACCTTAGCAATAATGAACTAAGAAAGACCTCAATAGTGGATGATGGAAGACTACTTTCAGTGGTGAACAAAACATTCCAGTAGATAAGAACAGTGTCCACAAGGTTGGCATAGAAATGTCAAAGATTACTATTTGCAGAAGAGTTCACCAGCCGAATGCCGGAGAACAATAAGCAGCAGCAGCAGGATAAATTTGGAAGTGTACAGAAATATTCTTCATGTTTAGTTACAACTAAATGCCTCAACTCACTGGATGGCCTTTTACCTTGCAGCAGGACATTGACCCCAAACATCTGGAAAGTTCTTGACTGGCCAAATCAATTACATTTGGACCTTTTGGCCTTGACAACATTTGTCTTAATTCCAAACCACCTGGAAAGCCTAACCTAACAGATGTTCTGCAACAGCAGCATGTCAACCTCAGCTGTTAAAATACTGTCTTACGGCTTGTCAGTTTATTGCTCATCATCCCTCACCAACATCGTATCTATTGTCCTTAGTTATTTATTCTGTCTAGAACTTTAGTTATGGCGCTGCTTTGCTGGAAGAAGGAAATTGTTGTTTGCGCAACATAATTGTTGTGTTCATGATTAAGCTGTCATTGCCTGGCCCTTGGCCCTTCCACAATGTTTTTTTATAATAAAAAATAAAGCATGTAACTTTTTGTTATCAATCTGCTTTGTCTGGAGCAAGGAAGTGTTGCTGCTGATGGAACTGAAATGAGATCATCAAACGAAGAGATAGTGGCCTGTTGGGCAATGGTCTCATGAAATAATATTTTCCGTCTTTGGTCTTAAAACTGTGGATATCATTTCTTTCCACCTCAAATTTTAGTGGATACTGGATCGCAGCTTGTATGCTGGAGGTGAAATGTATTTGGCTCTCTTTACAGACCAAGTACTCCTGATGATTCAGTATAGATTTCCTTGCTAGTTAATTTTTTAAGTAGTCCGAAACAAGAACAATAGTTGAACATGTAAAGGTACCTAAGACCATCAAACTCTAAATTGATTATCCATTACTTGCTGCTACATTTTTACACTGTGACATTGTAACATTGGCTTATTCTCTAGATCATTTTAATCCCAAACATCTCTGGCAATTTTTTTTTACATTTCTTTGTTTTAGTTATCTTTTCAGTTTCCAGCTAAACTTTAAATGGAGGCCCACCCTTTATTTGGACATGATATTGCACTTGCTAATGAACCTCCTCTGACGGGAACATTTCATTCATGAATAAGCAAGCAGTGTCCCTATCCAATTACCAGACACAGGTTTGAGTTGGCCCAGTATAAGAGGATGGTAAAATAACGTTTTAGCATGTCTGATGAACATCTGTGGTATTCCAGAGCTAAGTTATGTTACAACAGGATACAGAAGGTTTCTACATGTAAGAATGTTCTGAAGCTGGGGACACTGACAACAAGGCAATAGGTTGCATCATTTGGGCTGTGTCTCAATTCACATCCTATGCATACTATATAGTATGCCAGACTACGATTAGTATGTCCCAAACCATCGTACGCAAATATAGTATGTCAGTAGTGCTAGTAATGTCCCAATGCTGACATACTCATTTATTATTAATTTAATAGTATACTTTACCACCAGCACAGTATATACTTGTAGTATATAGTAAGAGAATTGAGACACAGCTTTGGTCTCTTGTGCAAGACTGCAGATGCTGTGAGCTGATGCAAAGGGAGAGAGACCTTGATGAGCCAAAGGTCACACATTGAACAATTTGGTGCCCACGCACATGTACAATATGGGTGCCAGGCTATCAATTTCTGGCTTTTAACAGCTCGTAGAAGAATCAGATGTCAGATTTCATGCAAATGAGGGACAACTTTAGATTGTCATCTTTTAGAGGAATAAAGCAGGTTACTTCTGCCTTGGTCTGTATAACCAATTTAAAAGCATCCACTCTGAAAGGATAAGAAAGCACAAGCATGTCAGGGGCTGTCATTCCAGCCATTTGGGTGTCACACACTCAATTTGTCCCTGACATATATGTTTTTGCCTGAGGGGAGGTGAGTGAAATAAAGATCCCCTGTTTTTTTTTCTGTAATTTGCTCACCTTCCATTGACAAGACTGGTTAAAATGTATGGTCTTTGTTAAATATTCACAGTTTTATCCACTGTCCTCTGTTAGAAAGAAGAGTTCATTAAAGATATTCACATTTGTGTGGGTAAGTTATCTGCCCAGTTTAATGTCTGCTGGCAGTTTTATTATTTTTTTATAAATCCAAGGTAACTAGTCTAAAAAGAGAGGACCTGAAATCAAATATTTCACTGTCCCACCGTTTTCCTGTATAACTGAAGGTGTTTAAGTACACAGTTTATCAGTGTTTCTTGCTAACTGTGGATTCGCTGACTCTGCTTGCCTGTCCACTGATGTTAGGGATTAATGGAATATGGAATCTTATTTTTCACCTTTCTATCTAATAAGATGTGGCTGATAGGTGCGTTTCTAATAGTGCTGTCTTCACAGAAACCAACACACATCAGCCCAGCTCCACTTATCCCTCTTAAGCACGCCTCACAGAGCAACTTGTATCCTAAATCCTCAGCCCACAATAATATTTGGATGTGATTTTAATCCATTTCATAGTCTGCCATTCATTCTCTCTCACAAGATGTAATCCAATCCAGAGTCCAAATTGATTCTATATCTAGTGGACAGAAATCTTTTGCGATATGAATTTGATTTCCTTCATTTATTTTGCAGTTCGACACTGCATTTTACATTTCATTATTTAAACAGACACTTCAATTGGTCACAATGTCAAACCACTGCTCCAGAACCATGTGAATGAATATAGAGATGCCCTTTTGTTTTGCTATAACAGCTGCCACTTTTCTGGAAAGGCTTTGCAACATATATCTTTGTGTGTGGGAATTTGTGCCCATTCAGCAAAATCTGTGAGGTCAGGCACTGATGTTGGACAATAATGCATGGCTCGCAATTGCTGTTCCAATAAATCTCAAAGGTGTTCAATCGGGTTGAGTTCAGGCCTCTCTGCAGGCCACTCGCGTTCCTCCACACCAAACTGTCCTTATGGACCCCTCTTTGTGCATACTCATGCTGGTACAGGAAAGGGCTTCCCCAATCTGTTGCCACAATGTTGGAATCACACAATTGTCTAAAATGTCTTTATACCCTGTAGCATTAAGATGATCTTTAACTGAAATTAAGGGGTCTAGCACCTTAAAAACATTAACCCTTAAATACAGCCCCAGACCACTATTGCTCCACCACTATTAGTATACTTTTGGCTTTGTGGTGGACATGCATGAGCTGTGTTGCAATTGTGTGTCTTTAGACACATAATAATATTTTGAGTCTTCCTATGTGCAAATAAAGGGTTTCACCTAATTTCCAGTTAATACGTCTCTCAAAGTTCCCAAAGTTGTTTTGTAGAACTCCACATCAAGAAGACAAATTAATTTTCAAAGCAAATCTAGAATTTCACAAAAGCACCAGTCATGGTAGGGTATTTAAAATGTATAAGGCATTTCACGTCACCAAGTAATGATTGGTTTACCGTAAGGGGGGATCAACCATTGTGAAGGAAGGAGTAGTCTAACATTACAGCAACTAGGAGTATGCTGGAAAATGCTGGAGAAAAACCCAAGAAGCATCTGAGAAAAATGTCTGATCCTCCAGATTAAAAAGTAGCTCGGCATTCAGATGAAGGATTAGTGTTAAAAAAGAAAGCGATCTATGCGTAGGCATACATCATAAACTCATGTCGACAGTGTCTGTGTAATTAATCTCACTGCCAGTAGGGGGAGACAGATGTTCTGCATTGCAGTTTTAAGAAATATGGTACCCCGTCCACAAAAAACGTAGTATCTGGGTGAGAAGGGCACTAGTCATGGAGGCAACTCTAAAGGAGTCACAGTTATCTGGGGGTGACTGGGCGCACTGCAACAAAAGGAGGTTCACAAAAGTAGCCTTCATATGAGTGGCAAAAAGAAAACCATTGTTGAATAATATCTCAGTTGCAGTTTGTCAGATGGCATGTGGATAGACTAAGTGAAAGAAGAATCTACAGTCTGATCAAACTAATATTGATCTTTTTGTTTTCATCGATAAAATGCCTACTATCCCAAATCATCCTAAGTACACTGTCTGTGATGCATGGTGGTGGCGACGTCATGTTATGGGGATGCTTCTCTTTGTTAATGCCTGAAAAGCTTGTAAAGATAGAGGGCAAAATGTATGCAGCAAAGTACAGAGAAATCAAAGAAAACATGGTCAATACTGCAAGAGTAGCATACCAGCAGCAAAGTTAAGTAAGAACATAGACAAATTATAGATTTCGATCATTGTTACTCTTTAAAATGTATCCTAAACATGCAGCCACTGCTACACTGTAGTGGCTTACCTTCTGGAGTGGCCAAGTCAAAAGCTGAATATCAATCCAATTTAGAATACGTGGAGAGAGTTGAAAGTTGCTGTTAACCAAAGGTCCAATTTGACTCTTCATGAGCAAGTTTTTGCATGAAGAATGAGCAGAACTTGTGTCTAGACGCAAACCTGATATACAGTATAAAAGCATGGCTTTAATTGCTGCAGTAGGTGCCTGTACCTAATTTTCAAAACTATATATTTTTATTTTTTATAATAATTTTAGATGTTACTTTTCACATTATCATTATGGACTTATTTGTTGTTGATCAGTGGCAACAACCCTAAGATCATTTACATTTCATGTACAGAAACACCATATGTCGAAAAGTCCACAAGTGCAGTGAATATTTTTTACATAAATGGTAACCCTTTCTATTGGTTGTAACCAACTTCAAATATGGAATTGATGTTATGTCTTAGCGCCTATTGTACATGTAATGAATTGGAGTGTCTTAGGGAACATCTGCACTGAAACTTTAGTTCTGATTTAAATGTAAAATAGGACCAACATGAATGACAACATGAATGACAACATGAATGACTCACTCTCCCTTCCTTTGTTCTTGTTTTTTTGTCCTCTCTATTTCTCTCTCTTGTTCGTTGCAACCCCCAGAGATGCCCAGTCACATGGAGAGAGCCCCTCTGAGCACACTGAACCTATATTTGCCATCAACAACATTGGAGGCAGCGGTGCCGGTGGGAGTCGAGATGGGGAGCGACCAGGGTGAGAATTGGCAGGGAAGGGGGGCTTTTTATTTAGTTTTGTAAGCTAGGTGTGTTTTTCAAAATAATTGTGCAGGTTGGCATCTTTTGTCTAGCAGGAATTTTCTGAACTGTACGTCAGTTTATAATCACAGCATCACTTTATCTGCGCTTTGACAGTGGACTCTCAACGATATGTGATGCCAATCCTTACTTGTTATCCACACAAACAGTGCTTGTGTATACTAACATTTACACAGAATCTCAGGTCCGCGTTGATCTAAACCTTATCATCTCACAGCATACCACGCTGGAAGCTCATTACTGGTTTTCGACACTCCCCCTGACACAGAAGCAGGCATGTGCAAAATGAGATGGGAGGCTCACACATTTCAACACCAACAAACACACGTTTAGCTTATGAACACACTAGTGGCACATATTTCACCTTGCGTTGAATCTTTGGGTTTACATCCATATTGCCTTCATACTCATCATCGGCTACACTGCTGTATTTTGCAGGAACAGCAGGTCCCCCTTGAGATCTGAAAGGGACACTGGCCTTATGAACGCTATTGGTCTCCAGCCCCGTCACACTGCCCACTCTGTGACATCACAAGGCACCCAGACAGCTGTCCGTCAGCTACAGAATGCCGGAACGCAGACAAACCGGGACACAGAGGTTGCCAGCACCTCCCAGGCAACCCAGTCTACAGAAGGTATGTTCACCTTAGATATTACTGATATCTGTGCTAGCGGTCGAACAATTATGATTTTTAAAGGCAGATACCTAATATTGGGAGATCAAAAAAGCCGGGACCGATTAATCGGCGAATTGTTATTATTTTTCAAAAATATCAATGTTTAGTGAACAATGACGAGTTCTAGTGTAACAGCTTTGTACAATGCATAAATGAAATAGAATTAATCGTAAATTAATATTTTACACAATATCTTAACTTTTGTGACTAAGTACTTTAACCCAAAAAAATAATGCTGTTGCTTTAAGGTTACCATAGTAACAGAGTCACTTCATTTTTCTCTGTCTGAGAATTTGTCACATCCTAAGATTGAATCTTGTAGCAGTTGCAATTTAAAATCTAACCAATACTCAAACACCACCCACCATGCATGTAAATAAAATAATTCAGTGACTGAGAAACATGGGATTAAGTCTAACTCAATTAAATCAATATTCTGTTGTGCAGCTGTGACTGTCACACAGTCTCCTCGTGGACTTCTATCTAATTAGAAGACAGTTTTCTGCTAGCAGCAAGATGAATGACTTTTGGTATAATGAGAACCTTCAGAATTATAGCGTAAAGGTCAAATCCTTGCAAAGTTTATAAATACTTATAAAGTTAGCAAACTGCAAACAAAGGCAAATAATTTTTGAAGTAAAGTAATAGTTGCTTAAAAACACCATAACAATTGCATATAGATTTAGGAATTTAAGAATATATTTAGATTATTGCAATGCATTGGAATGAATGCTTTTATTTTGAAAAGAATAATATAAGATTATGCTGCCAGCATAATATCCTGATGCTAGAAGAACTGTAATTTAGAAGACGTGCATCTCCAAAAAAATTGTCAGCCGTTATCAATTTACAAAAAACGCAGATTTAAGAAATCTCATGAACGGCCAGGCCGATTAAATGGTCGACCTGTAATCTATACATCTTCCTATATTTCCAAGTGCTTCAGTTATTTATTCTTTCAGCCAGTTCCACTGCGCTATTAAACAATATCATGTCACAGTTTGTTGTAGCAATCTAAGCTCCCGACTCTAAACCACACGTGGCCCTGCCGATTGTCTCCCCCTACATACCTGTCTCCCTAGCCTATCTTCTCTCCTTAAAAATAATTTAACAGAATGATGTCATGTGGTTTTATTTCTGTCAAAATTATTATCAAAATGACCGATACGCAGTGGACACAAGGTTTTCCTCAGGCGTTTAGAAAGCACTTAGACAAATTAGTGATTGTCAGGACAGCAGTCATTAAGATGCAAGTGAACTGTGGAAACAGTCCCTCTGACCCTCTCAAACAAACATTCATAATTCATCATGTCAGCCATCGAGCCTCGGTGACCGCAGCCGTGATGGTAACTGGTGAAGGCCATGAAGAATATGATTGCAATGTCACTATTGCTGTATTTACAACTAGGCAGAGGTTTCACTCTGTGTGAGACAATTCTGGGCCACTGTTTCATCTACATTAACTGCGTTGTTTCATTAATGGGGAATTTGTTCTCACGAAATCAGACTTGGCAAATTAGCAGAGTTAATTCAGTTTTTATGGAATCCTTTTCATTTCACCAAGTTGGCATTTAGGACTTAACCTAACTGCAATCAGCCTTAACATCCTTGACCTGTTTCCATACAGAGCAGACCTCAGTCGTCATAGGGGAACCTGAAGGCTTAACAGTGCCTGGCAAACAGGAAGCAATTAGGTGTTTAGCTAAAACTCAGACCTTGGTCAGGTGGATCAGCACATGTTAGGAACAGATAACAGCAACAGATTGTATTTAATTTCTTATCCAATCATCCATTACTCTAGGGCCTCTGGAACATTCTTTTCATTGTATCATTGTTATTGCATATCCATGTTTCCCAGTGGCACCTCTTGGGAACCTCAGTGTAATCAGTGAAAATGAGATCTGTGCGGTCCACTTTTGTGGTCCCCCGCTTTGATAGGATTTAGTCTAAAATCCCCACACAACAAAATTTCATAAGGTTCAATAACTACACACACAGGGTGCTTGAGCATTCATTGTGAACTGAGCCGGAGTGCTGTGTGCGATGCATTATATCGCAGGAACATTAGCACACCTCCATTATACACATCACAAATGAATGATTGAAACAATAAGCTCCCGGCAATAGAAATGGAAAGAAGAATAACAATAAACAAGCCACTCACTCCCAGCCTTTGCAATCTAGGGCCTTTCACCTCTCCTACAGTAGTATCTGGCACTCAACTTTTATCCAGCTTCTACTCTGTTGTTATTGCTGATGTTAATGCGTTAATGACTGGTAAATGAGTGTAGCATTGCCTGGGAATACAGTGCTACTGTAATGTAGGAATCTAGTCATTCAATGTCACTTGAAGCCAGTTGCCAAGTGTCTCTGACCCTGTGTGTTCAGTCTGCTTCATTCTCTTCAAGGTTGAGCTGTAAGCCGATTCTCTTAAAAGGTGTCTCACAGTCAGAAAACAAGACTGATTGTTTGGACTCAACACAGTACGCCCCAAAAGTTCACAATCTCTGGTGAAAATGTTGCTTTGTCTTAAAAGTGTGGAGTTACACTGCCAGCCATTCAAATGAAAAAGTCATTCAGTTTAAGGATTAAATAGGAGACCCCATTGATCTCAATTATTTTAACTTGAATGAAAGCTCTGTGTATGTTTTGATAACATAAATGTTTATAATGATGATAATAAATAATCAGCAAATTGCATTCATTATAGTAATCTGCATCCAATTATTATTTTAAACATGTATTTGTGCTGCTGCATTTTGATCTATCCTTGGGAAACGTAAAACAGTCATTGGTTACAGTTCAAAATGTGCAAGTTGTTTGCGATCAACTATACTGTAGAAGAACATTTGCCAAACTAAGCCAACGAGGCTTTAAAGGTAATTTTTGAAGTTTCTGCCCTCGCAGTAAATGATCAGTGTTACTCATTCTTGCATAGCTGAATAGCTTTTTAATACCTACATGTATAGTTAGTAATGCATGATATTGGCAAATGAATGATAGGCAACAAGCTCAAAACGGTGAGCAGTGAAGTAACGCGTTACTCTAATCTGACCACTTTTTTCAGTAACGAGTAATCTAACGCGTTACCATTTCCAAACCAGTAATCAGATTAAAGTTACTTATCCAAGTCACTGTGAGTTACTGTCATTTTCCTTAGTAAAAAATATATATTTTTGCTTTCTTCTTGCGTCTTCGGGAGTGAAGTCACGTATCCAACAAGTCACGTTTTCAGCATGAGGACAGTCGGAGCTGGCACTAGCTAGGCAAGAACCGTTTGCCTAGCAACATTTATGCCAGCAACACGAACACAAATTTTCCTTTTCAAAATAATAGCGCTAGTAATTGAATATAATAATCTTTGTTAATTCTTTCCAAAGATAGGTGGTGTGTCCATGTTCATGTTTTGCTAAAATTAGTATTCTGTTTGAATAAAACAGACTCTAGTGAATGTTTTTAAAATGTAATCATGTTTTCACATGAGACACGGACTGTATATTCAATCAAATTGTGTGTACAAAGTATTTGTTACTCTTATTAATAAAATGTTAACATTTTTTTCCTTATCATATACTTTTAATGTTTCTGTACACACAGTACAATTGTATTTGGTTAAAATTCACTAGCTTTATAATTATTAACAATGATTATTGCAGTGAATTAAAACTAGCGCTATTATTTTGAACAAAAAACGTTAAAAATAATTTATTAGTTACATTTATACACAATGTAGATTATAACTAGTAAGTTTCCATTACAGTATTATCAGTTAAATATGTCAACTCAAGAAAGACTGTCGTTATTTTATTTTTATAAAACCAAGTATTTATGTTAAGTGAAGTCAAGAAAGGCTGTCTTTATTTTTTTATTTATAAAAACATGTATTCAACTTAAAATGTTAGAAGATACATTGTTGATGTTACTGTTAAAAAAGCACTTCCAATAAAGTGAGTGTTTGCAAAACCGGTTGTCATTTTTATGTTGAGGTGGTGGGGGTGTTGTCGGCAGCTGCTGAATGTAACTAATAAAGTAACTTGTAATCTAACTTAGTAATTTGTAAAGTAATCAGATTACTTTTTCAAAGTAACTGTGGCAACACTGACGGTTACACAGTTACTTCCCTGAATACACAAACAAACCTCTCAGAATTCCTATCTACCATAATGTAAAACATGTGCATGCGGTAAACGTTAGAGTAAACACTTCTGGGTGTAATTTTGGTGACAATGTAAAACATTACGGGGAATTCTTTTTGCAAACAATACCAAAACAATAATGCAATATTTATCTGAAAACAGAAGAGCAGTGTTCCAAAGAGGCCAAATAGTGTATGCGTGTATGGCGAAATGCTCCGTCTCAATTATGACGGAATATATAAAAAAAAATTAAATTGCATCAGCATATAGGAACAGTATTGAATTACTTTTTTGTATCAAAATGATCAAACAAAAATAATTCAATTGAAAGCTTTTTTGCGGTTGCAATTGTTTTTGAAACAATCATTCCATGTAGGCGGATTTAGTAGAGGCATACCAAGATTATGCATTTCCATTGGTCAACTAGTTTTGGTCAACTTACTTTTCCAGGAGCTTGTCGCTAGTCTTTTGCTGAATGAAACTGTTCCAAGTTATGCTGTTTCTGTTGTTCATCTTAATTGAAACAAAAAAGCAGTAATTTAGTATTAAGACTATTGAAAGTCACTGATGAGACCAAGCCAAGCTTCAGTAATTTAGTATTAAGACTATTGCAAGTCACTGATGAGACCAAGCCAAGCTTCAGTAATTTAGTATTAAGACTATTGCAAGTCACTGATGGGACCAAGCCAAGCTTCAGCAAATTGATGTTGCCCTGGATCATGAATAACAACTTAAATAATAATAAACAAATTGGCAATTCTCGTTTGTTAAATAAACTCATAAGATGTATAATAAGTAGGTTTAAAGTATTGTAGTTACATTTATTGCTTTAAAATAACATGTGGATGTATGTATTTGCTTCTAAATTACATCACATTATACATATTAGTGTTTGCCTCCCCTTTTGACAGCAAGCTAAGTGTTTCATAATAGCTACTGTACAGTTGCTACCTTTTGCATATGTCATCTGAGAGCTTTGCTTGTGCATTATGTTGTTTAATTTTATGTACAGTACATATATGTAACTAACAGTCTACTGTATTTATTGATACAAAGTACAGAACATGGATAATTGATCATTTTCATGTCTGTCTGCAACAGAAATCCATTTCAGACTACACAGTCCCTTTCAAAACACTTTTTTTTTCATTTTCGGGGGATTGATTCATTGTTTAAAAACTGGAAAACTCAATATAGTTGAACTCCTACAGTTCCTGTTATTTCTAATGATGTTTATAAGCATCTGTGTGTTTCCAGTACAGCATTGATTTTAATTCGCTGCTGCCAGAAGCCTTTGGTTTTTTAACATACGTTCAGCAAGAGCATCATGATGTTTTTAGGGATCACCATTTGCAGTTATAAAATAAGTTATTTCTTCCTGGGATCCAGAATGAATGTGTTCAATAAACATTTTCACAAAATTAATTCGTGTTGTGAACTAGAAGAAATTAATGGAAAATAGATGTCCTGTATGCCAATAACCCAAGGTATCAGATTAAACAGACTGTCAGGGTAAAACCTCTTCTTAGGTTCTTAGGTTAGATTTAATTACACGTTTGTTCGTTGTAGGACCTATATTTTTAACTAACATTGAAAACATTTTGCTACTATTAACATAATGATTACTGTAGACTACAGGTAATTAAACAATGTGCAAAATAAAGTGATGATGATTGTGATTTGGTGGAAAGGCAAGATATTATGTTACAATGTGACAAGAATTTGCATCAGTGTCCACTTCCATTTGTAAATGAATGGCCCACCCCAAAATCAGGCTATGATCAGAGGTCTAGTTTGTGTCCTTTCATTCCAGAATGTTACTTTGGGTAGTCAAGAGGGCCTTGAAGAGCAGTAACCAAATATGAATGGGTTTGTACAGTAGCCCCTGATGCAGTTTAGAAAACTGATTAATATTCCTTCAGTTACTGGAAGCTTGTGTGACTGTGTTTTTGCAAGACTTTGAGAAGAGTTAACAGTGTCCTGTATTTTAACTCTCTGACATTGGACACTAGTTGAAAAAAAACATGCATTATAACAACAATGCAAACGTTGGACAAAAAGCATGTACAGTACTGTATTAAGTTACCCATTTCAACTGAGCGCTGTTTTAATTGTATAGAATGGTACAAAGTACATCAACAAACCTAATTACTCACATAAACAACCATTATTAACTATTGTTACATATTTTATCATTGTGGTAAATAGACCAAATCAATTGAAATACAATGCCTTCATGGTGGGTCAAACACTGAGAATCTCCTCATTGCTCTCTCATCAAAATTTACTCTATGTTTAAATTTAGTCGATTGAAACTATTAGGGATAAATATAGGCTAGATATCTGAATACAGGGGTAGAATGGGTGGCTGATGGCTAGTGGATCTGACCACTAACCGAAACAATAGTTACATCGGGTGCAAGCCAGCAAGTTGAACAGACAGTCGTTCTTTTGCTGAGCAAGACGCCCACCCTAAATGGAACTGTGCTGTTAATATGGAGGGGACTTTTTGATACATGACCAAAAGAGGTCAAATTATCTTACATGTTCATGGAATCATCATCAATCAACTCCATCACATTCTAAATGGAACTGTGCTGTTAATATGGAGGGGACTTTTTGATACATGACCAAAAGAGGTCAAATTATCTTACATGTTCATGGAATCATCATCAATCAACTCCATCACAGTTAAAAAGGACTTAATCTACGTCCTCTTATTTCTCTGGGCTTTCTTCAGCAGTTGCGTTTGAGTATTTGGAGTAAAGAGTAATTGCGTTTTGAAATGGTACAGAATAATAAAGGATATTTCTTTTTTACTACTCAATGGAGAAAGTTTAAAGCATACTGCTACAAACTCGCAACTGTAAGCAGGAACTTCACAAAGTGGGTTAGGTGTAAATGTTTTATAACTTTGTTAAACTATTTTGAATAGAAAATATGCTCTATTTTATCATTCTGCAGATTCTTGCAAAATAATTCAGTTACTTAATATTGGCAAAGGGATTATGTTATCTGTGTACTTTTACCACCCCTACCTGGGACAGATTGTAGGATGTCTAGCTTTACACATTGCATACAAAATCTTTTCATTATTGCAACATTTAATTAATTCACTTGAAATTTTGTGTAAAATTGTTAACTGACTATGTATAAATAGTTGCTTTAAAAAAATTGTCCAAGAACTTTGCAATTGCATTTGCCTGTTACATTGTTATGCAACGGCCCCAGTTCAATGGGTAGTTATATTTACGCATCATTCAGATCTGAGTCATCCATCCACGTACTGTGGGCTGGCTGGTTTGACTAATCAGCATCTCCACCACTGTGATGCCTTAAGTGACTCTCTAGCCGCCCTCTCCAGCACTGCCGATGGATAGAGCAGGCATTGGCAACGCGCCTCCACACATTGCACTGTATTCATAACAGCACGGTCCCCGGGCCATTCTCATGTTCAGCCAGTTGTATTCAAACATTGCTCGACATGTGTTCATTTGTAACAGATTCACGGCACCATTGTGAGAAGATGAATACATTTGGCAATTCTAGAATGATTACACACCTACAGGATACAGGCCTTGGCAGTCAATCCACTGTGCCTCGAATAATACCTGTCTCAGATCACAGTCAGCCTGACCCTGCCAACAACCGCTCTTTTGTGTATGACTTAAGGGGCAATGACTGAAGGGGCTACATACATTTTTAGACATAAATTTTTGTATCCACGCATTGATTCTTCGGACAATGTAACAAAAACAAGCACCATTTAACTGTTGTAACCAAGCAGGGCAACACAAATTTCAGCTTGTTTAACTCTACAGCCTCCAAACATGCTTCCAACTATAAAAAAAACAGTTGTTGGTGCTTAGATTTCCCCAGGTTTTTGCGTGAACATGAGGTCGGATGAGAAGCTTTGTTATTCTTTGAACTGCTAATTCCTGCTCTGTATGTGTTTTTTTTTAAATGTGTGTTTTTTTATATAAAGTATTTCAAATGTGTTATCTTCCATGACGCACATTAAATTGAAGGATTTGCAAAAAAAAATATTACAACAATGACTTTTGCCGAGCTCCACTTTAAATGGAGTAGGGACTCCATCCAGTCAATCTCCCTGGGTTTTGTGTGTAGAGGAGAGTATTAAACACAAGGTGACACTTCCAACCTGCTGTCATTAAGGCAGTGACACTTCTGAGAGCTCTAATGTTCCACTGAGGGTCACGTAAATCAGCCACCGTCAATTTGGCAGGACAGTGATTAAGCCAGAGTGCCTTTGTCGTATTATTAAGCCAAATCATTATTTCTCCCACGAGAGAGAGTCAGGGGAAATGATGGAGGTTTAGCTCTCGTCCTCTGATTCGCCCATTGTAGATATGTGGGTACAGAAGGAACTTTCCCTGAACACCTGTATTTATGGGCACACTTGGGAAGCACACAGTGCAATAAGGTAGACTCTTACTTCCCATGAAAATGATTTAAATGTTGCATCATGCTGTTCGATGGGCATATGGAGAATAGGCTAGATATTATACTTTGCTGTTTCAGGAGCAATAGAGGACGCTGAGGACCATAAATGTGGTAAAGATGTCAGTGGAATGAGACCAAAACAATGGAAATCCTCAATTATGTCAATTCCACCAAAGCTAAATTAGCCAACATTTGGGTTGTTGATTGTATATGTATTTAACTGTTATCCGTTCAATTAGGGTAACGCATACAAATTTCACCACGAGGTGGCAGCGACCTTTATTGGATTAACAAGTCATCTACTGTGCATTTTACAGATTTGATGCACATTCTGCTAAATTGCTTAGGTTCCTGGAAAGGAGAACACCTAAATCAACAGTAATGTTACCTGTATCGTAATATTATTAATGTAATGTCATACTAAATGCTTAATTGAAGCCTAGAACTACCCTACTCTTTAGCTAGTCAACTAATGTTAATCAGTAGCTAGCTAGAAAGGTTCAGAAAACTTCAAGTTAGCTATGGACTGTCCATACAGACACAACTCTCGTTCCGCATGCTTACATAACTAATTAGTTAAAGATATTATACTGGATAATTAAATAACAAACACATTTTTTATGTATGTTGTTATGAATTAGCATGCTGTTAATCTCCATTGATGGATACATCTCAAGTGTTTTGTTTTTAATGGACTGAACCTACTGATTTAGTCATGAATGTCAGGTATGTCAAAAAATAAAGGAACACAATCATCACAGTATAGCACCAAGTTAATTGCACTTCAAGGACATCAATCTGTCCAGTTAGGAAGCAGAAGCAATTGTGAATCAATCTCATATTTTTTGGTGCAAATGAAAAGGTGCACTGGAGAGTCAACAACAATACAAAACCCAAAAAGGGAATGGTTTTACAGGTGGTGGCCACAGACATTTGCCCTCTCTTTATCTGTCCTGATGGTTTTCTTCTCTAGTTTTGTGTTTTGGTGTCCTTGTCACTACTGGTAGCATGAGGCGGAAGCTGTAGCCCATTCAGGTTGTACAGGTAGTCCAGGTCCTCCAGGATGGGACATTCATACATGCCATTGCAAGAAGGTTTTGGTGCGTCTCCCAGTACATTCTCAAGTGCATGGAGGCGATACGAGGAGAAGGGCCATTACACATGGAGACCAGGACATGGTTTTAGAAGGACATCAACCCAGCAGCAGGACCGGTATCTGTTACTTTGTGTGAGGAGGAACAGGACGAGCACTGACGGAGCCCTACAAAATGACCTCCAGTGGGCTACTGGTGTGCTTGTATCTGACAAAACTCTCGGAAACAAATTCCATGAGGGTGCAATGAGGGCCCACGTCCTCTGGTGGGACCTGTGTTCACAGCCCAGCACCGTGCAGCTCGATTGGCATTTGCCAGTGAACAACACCATGGCCATTGGCCCCGTGGAAGTAGATTCTTCAGATACTGATATATCCTAATAATAGTATCTAAAGCATCTACGGTACATTTATGTGCTTCGTTCTCATCACAGATGAGAGCAGGTTTACACTGAGCACATGACAGACGTGAAAGAGTCTGGAGAGGCCGTGGTATGCTGTATATGCTATGCTGCCTGCAACATCATCCAGAATGACCGATTTGGCAGAGGGTCAGTGCTGGTCTGTGTAGGCATATCTTTGGACAGTCGCACAGACTTCCACATGTTGGCTAATGGTTAAGTACTGCAATGCAATCCTCAGACCCATCGTCAGACTTTACGCTGGTGCAGTGGGCCCTGGGTTCCTTGTGGTGTAGGACAATGCCAGGCCTTATGTGGCCAGAGTGTGTAGGCAGTACCTGGATGATGAAGGCATTAATGTCATTGAGTGGCCCTCACGTTTCCCAGACCTGAATCCAAATGAAAACCTCTTGGTCATTATGTATTGGTGCATCTGCTGCCACCAAGTAGCCCTACAGACTGTCCAGGAGCTCACTGAAGCCCTGATCCAGGTCTGTGAGAAGATCCAAGAGGACACCATCTGCCATCTCATCAGGAGCATGCCCCGACAAGGTTTGGAGTGCATGCAGACACGTGGGGGCCAGATACACTACTGAGTCACATTATGAGTTGCTGTGACAAAATTCACGCAAGTTGGAACAGCCTGTGATTTAAAATGTTTACTTCAATGTTTGCTCTGAGTTTGAATCCAGCCCTCAATCGGTTGGCAATTTGAGTGTTCCCTTTTGCTGTTGACCTGCTGCAAGAGAGATACATAGCCAGACACCAGCCTCTGTCAGCGTTCCGGAGGAATTTTTGCCCATTCCTCATTAACAATTTACTCCAGTAATATTCTTGGGTTTGCATGCTACAACCACAACCTTCAAATCCGACCACAGATTTTCTAGGTGACTGTGAAGGCCTCTGTAGCATTTTCCAAGACTTTTCCTGCAACCAAGCCTTGGTGGAATTTGAGGTATGCTTGGGATCATTGTCCTGTTGAAAGATCCAATGACACCCAAGCTTCAGCTTCCTCCTGATACTTCAATGAATCCATCTTGTCTTCCATATGCTGCAGGTTTCCTGTGCCAGAGGATGCAAAGCTTGACTGTGGGCAGAGTGTTCTTTTTAGCATCGGCGTCATTCTTCCTCCAGACATACCCGCTGGTCTGTCATGCCGAAATGTTCCAGTTTTGTTTCATCGCTCCACCGAGCAGAATCCCAAAATCAATGTCTTCTTCATATGATTTTGAGCATAATAGAGCCAACTTGTCTTGTGCTTTTGTCGGTAGTGGTGTATGTCACGGAGATCTGGCATGGAAACCTTCTGTATTTAAGAAAAAGCCTTACTGTCCTCACTAAAACCTCAGTGCCTGTTGCCACCAAGTCTTGGTGCAGGTGTTTTGCAATCACGCAAAGGTTTTTCACAACCTGCAGTCTCAGGATTCTGGTTCCAGCTCAATCACACCTGGTGTAACTAATGAAGCCCTTCATTGGTTGCAACAAATGTGCTTGAGACAACCTTTTTTTTCATATTTGTGCTGTTGTAAGGTATTCTGTTCAGGGGGTTGAATAATTGTGAGACTGGAGAAGTCATTGCATTTTCATTTTCATTTCAGTTGGATTTAGGGAAACATCTTGATGCATTCATTGTATTGAGAAATTTCACTTGCTGAAAGGCTGTACATGAAAGTCAAATTATTTTTTATTGCAACTGGATGTCAGTATGCGATCTGTTACTAGGTCAAATAAATCATGTGTATTAAAATAGCAGTTGATTTGGATGTTTACTTTATTCAACACTCTCTCATTGAACTCTATACATACATACATACTTCACCTATTGGATGTTTCCTTTATTCAACACTCTCTCATTGAACTCTATACATACATACATACTTCACCTATTGGATGTTTCCTTTATTCAACACTCTCTCATTGAACTCTATACATACATACATACTTCACCTATTTAATAATGATGGAACTGCATGAAGTTGGCAGATTCTTGAGGGAATTATCCCTCTCTGGTTTAAGATGCAAAATAATCCCCTACAACAATTTCTGTAATGTGCATTGTTTATTTCTTTGCAGGTAACCAACCAATTCTTGACTGTAGTCTTATTAAGAGCTACATGGGTGGAATCTGTCAAAGAATACATTGTTTTATCCCTTTTACTTAGAAACTTAAACAGATTTTTATCTCCCATGCTGCGGGGGGAAAGCATCCACTCTAAAGGGTTTTGCGGTGAAGTTAGCAGGTGGGCAGGTGACTGACACAGAGAGTACTACTCATGTAGGCACCAGCCCTATGCTGTCAAACGGCCTGATAGAAGAATGGCACCCACTGACAGGTCTTATCCTGTTCCCTGACGCCACACGACTTTCAGTAATCCCTTGCTCCTGTCAGTCGCCACTTTGATTGGATTTAAGAAGGAAATGGTTAGTCATGCCAGTTCTCACTTTTGATATCACAAACAGTTGTCCACCATTTTGGTCCAAATTTCCATATGGCAGAGATTACTTTATTTTACGTTTTGTAAATTGTAGTTATTTAGTGGACACTCCAGAGTGACTTAGCAAGTATGGGGACATTCCCTCAGGAGCAACTGAGGGTTAAGACAAGTGCCTTGCCCAAGGACACAACAACATATGGCACAGTCAGGAATCCAACCGGCAACCTTCAGACTACAAGTCTGACACCCTAACCACTGAGCAATCTGACGCCCCAACAACTGTTGTCATGGTAGATGGCATGCGTTCAGTCATGGTAGATGGCATGCGTTCAGTCATGGTAGATGGCATGTGTTCAGTCATGGTAGATGGCATGGCTTTTCCCCTCCACCTCCCAGATGAAGGAACTACTGTACTAAATTTCTCTCCTATTCACTGAAGCTCAATGGTTTTGTTAGATGGTATGTTAAGGCTTGGCAAGATATTTGTTGAAATGATCTATTTCTCAACAGTTTTAAGAAGAATAGTCTTGAGATATTCAATCTACTCATTCCGGTTAAGTTTCATCAATACTCACTATTATATACAGTCAGTAATTTCAATTTTTTTTGTGTAAAATATATTTTATACAATGTTTGTGCTTGAATGTTTACCTGACAAAAAACTTGTGAACTAGTATAATTTTTCATCGTACATGACTAACATAAGCCTTTTTTGCTGTCAATAAAAGCCTGCAGTTTTTCTAAAATATATAATGAAGACTCAGTGTATCTTCTCCCCTACGGACTCAACATGGTGTTTGTTTGTTTTCTTACTCCCCCTAGTTGATGAACAAACGAGTGATCTTCCTTCAGGCAGCAGCACAGAGACGCCACCACACGCCCCGTGGGAGGACAATGAATCAGCTGCCCATGCCAGCCCCACAACGGCCAACCCTGGTAACTCTATCAATGACTCGCAACCACATGTGACGCGCAACGTTGAATCTAAGCTCAAATTTAACTGGTGTCCATGCCTTCGTGGTATCTGACCATATAGCTTTAAAACGTCAAACCAATCTTTCCCCAAAAGCAAAACAACTGAGAAAGGAGGAGACATAAAATGGCTCCAGGGGATTTGGAGAAAACACACATCCTTTCAGCACTGTTCCACCAGCATGTCATCACCAAGACCGGTCAGTCCACAAGGCTGGTCGGTGGTTGGCTTTGATAAATGACTCTAGAGATCAGTAATCACCGCTTCCTTATCTCTGGAAAGTAGGAAATAGGGGGAGGGCTCCTGCTTTCTCCAGTCCCTCAAATCTCCCCCATCTTTAATCCCAGGAACGTCTTCTCCCATTTCAAGCCAACAGTGCGTTATTACAGCTGGCATTATCACAGTTAAATTGACGCACACTCATATTTTTTATACTCCAGTGAATATGATCTAGAATTTACATTAGAGTCATTGAACAGATGCTCTTAATCAGAGTGACTTACAATAAGGAATACATAAACGTTCATGCGTTTCCAGACTGGCCCTATGTTGAAAATCTGACCCACAACCCCACTGTTGCAAACACCATGCTGTTACTTTGTGAGCTACACACAACCCTATAGACCACCAATGATTGTAATTTGGGGACTAAATACAAAAGCCATGATTGTAACAAAGATGTGTGCGATGAGGGGGTCTGTGTGCTGTAGTGCGCTAAGTCGCTGCATTGCAGGACAGTCTACGTCATGATAGTCATGGGTTTGAGCCTGACCATGGGTTTTTTTACTTTCCCTGGGCCTCTGGCACGAGGCAGCGCAAAATTGGCAAAGCACTGCCTGGAATTTGGGTTAGATAAATCAGATTATCTATCCTACCACGTCGCTCTCCAGCAACTTCTCATATTGGGCGCATGTGAATTCAAGTATAGTCGGTAGGGATGCTCATATTGACCGTTTAACCGTTAACCGAAAGTAAAACATTTGACCGATTAATACTCTCAGTTAAACGTTTTTAGAAGTGTTTTTTTACATATATATAGCCTATATTTGTTAAATCACGTGGCGCGTTGACACGCGCAACCAGAGCCTGGGGCTTCGTTTTGAAAGGTGGGGAGATATAGGTAATGAGGAGCGAAATACACCGGCTGCCTGTTTTGCGTCTGCAATGCGTTCTTCTTTTAAAATGACAACCCTTGGACATTTATGATGACTGTGAAATTACCTTGCGCTTTCATTTTGTCATGTACAGAAACGTATAACGCTATAGTATTGGGAAGCATATATTATTTTATCGGCTATAATTCATCATGCTCCTGATGCGATATAGCAGACAAAATAATGTTACCTTATTAACAACACACAGTGATTGAAAACACGCACTTTATTTTCAGAGAGGACCGTAATGGTCATTTCAATGGAATCGGTGCGCTCGGCAGATATTGTATAGTTAGTAACATAAAGCATAGCAAGCGTTATCAACATTTTGTTTTGTGTTAATTAAATATAGCCCTTATTTGCAGTAGGCCTCCTGTAAGCAACAACCTTGTTCCAGATTGTCAACGACTGTTTTCATACTATAATTTGACAACTCAGTAAACACTGCATCAAGGCTACTTTCCTTTGATTGACAACAGAAAGTAAAAACGTCTGCGACAAATCTTCTGCAACAATATTTTGGTTGGTGTGGACTTCACGCCAGTGTAGCTAAGTTGAAGCTTAAGTCTCCGTGGTGAAACCAATCATCGACACAGCTTTAGTATGAAACTAACTAGATTCAACGTATCGTTTAGTGTGGACTTTGCACCCGAGTGAACTTATAGGCTGGTAAAGCTGGTGCAACCGGCAGCTGTTGTTGATCTGTTCTGTATGCTGTTTGCACATTAAAATAAATCAGTGAAATTTGTTTTTTGTATATTTAACGGGTCACAGACACTCGTCAATTTAATTTTTTATTTAATGTAAATTGAATCTTATAATCTTATCAGTTAACGGTTAATAATCTGATAACGAGTTGCAGTTGTCGGTCAGGAAAATTACCCGAAATGAGCATCCCTAAAAGTTGGTGAACATAATCATCCCGTCCATGATTTGACTAAAGGCTCCATGTTGGGTGAACAGTGCGAAAAGAATCGGTGGCTCGGGTAACATGAGGTTGGATGAACCATGTGCCCCTGGTAATCCCACAGATCTGTACAAAGAGTTGCGGAGCTGCCGACAAAACAGGATTAGAGGGAATTGTGAAGGAAAGAAAATCTGGAAAAATCACAAAAAACATTAAAAGATGTGTGCGATGAAATCCCTTCTATCCCCAAAAAACAAAAATAAAAATGAAACATTTTAGGGCTGTACCCTACTAAGCAAATCTGGGTATCTTAAGCCTCAACTGTTCTTTCAACCAGTATATTCGTCAAATGGTTTAAATGTGTTCATAAGTTCTGGCCTAATACATTTGGCTTTATGGATTGTTAATATAATGCTTAGCCTGCATGCACTTTCAACCACACTACGCCTTTGGGGGGCAGTGTTTCTTGTTAACTAGGAAGGCTTACCCCTTTCTCACAAATATCAAAGGGAATTCCCCATAATATGTTATATCATTCTCCCATAATATTTAATGCAATATTACAATTAGCCATAATAGCAACCATATCAAGTCATGTCTGAATTATAAAACAGTTCAGTTAAATCATATGTTTTGCCAAATATGTGTTCGTAGTAAATCCATCATTATGGTTCTTCAGCGATTCATTTGAAATGAACAACCAAAATACATGGCCTTTGCATACTGTTCCAAATTGAAACATTTCGTAATCCAACATTTGAAGCACCTGTCAAAAACTACAACGCAGATCCATCCAGTGTTAACTAAGCTTACGAGTACAATGGAGAAAGAAAACACAAATGTTCATATCTTAAATGCCTTGGATGCTAAACTTGCAGGGCTGCCATTTTACAGTTTCTGCCATTGTTTTGTCTTTTGCTTTTTGTGTGCTTCTCCACTGTAGCTTTGTTTGAAGCACAGATGACATGTGAGTTTGTTTGCAGAGTCACAGGAGAGTTCCTGACTGACAGCTAACACTCGGAATCCTGGGATCTGTCAGTCTGGCATCTCCGCACTTCGCTAGAGAGGCTGCCTACTCACGCTATCCATTTCATTCTCAGCATCACATTAGTCAAGTGTGATTTTTGGAAAAACTCTGGCTGCATGTGCTTGCTCTGTAATCTTCTTCATACAGTTCCTCTTTCCTTGCCGAGAGATAGTAGACGTGATTAATGGAGATAAACAGCCAATCATGTTGTGACAAAGCCAAATAAACCATGGATAGTCGACAGATGGTTTTTACACGGTCACACTATTTATTTCTTTGTTCATACTCCACTGACATTCCAGTTCACACACACACACACACACACTCAGCTGTGACATTTCAAACATTTCTATGGCTATACCTTCATCCAGATGTTGGCTAATGTTTTTGGCTCTGAAAATAGCTGACTAATATGATAACAGTATGGGGTATTACAGTAAGGACTGGGTGATGAAGCAGACTTCAGTAATGTCGTTTTGAGAGTGGATTTATCTAGGCTAGTTGGACAAGAAGACATTAGCCTTCCTTGTAATGAATGATATTCTCTCCCTGTCAGGTAATGCAGGCTTCATTACCACTAGCGCTAGGGCTAATGCAGATCTCACTGTGCCATGCCGAATCACTGTAAAAAGGCCCATCCAAGCATGTCATGCTTGCCAGTTATGTTTCTAAGACCTGCCACTTTCACCTTCCCTCAAATTGTTTTTCTGGTGGGTTCTTAAAATGAGCGAGGCAGCTACTCGTTCGCCAACACAGGAGATGCATCCGTGTAAAAGGAGCCTAATGATTTTCATGCTTGTATTGCACGTAGTTAAAGGCAAACAAATGCTTGGGACATTTTACATTGAAAGTAGATGTGTGCTTTATGATACGTGAATCCAATTTTGAAGAAACTGTGAGGAAATATGGGTGGAACTGTCTGGTGAACTCAGCAACTAGTAACTTCACTGTAAAAAATGATCCCCTAGAAAATAACAAAACAAAATCGGTAAAGAATCATTGAAACAGCATACCATTTTTAATATATGTTTTTGTTTCACTTTTGCTTGACATATAGTAAATTGTTGAATATATTTGTACGGTGTATTGACAGCATTTCTAATGAACCATGTTACAAAGCTCTGTATCCTTACTCGCTCTTCCCCAGGCAGCGGGGAGGATGCCCTGGCACGGATCCGCAGGTTGATCGCTGAGGGTGGGATGACGGCTGTGGTTCAGAGGGAGCGGAGCACAACCACAGCCTCCATGGGCAGCTTTGGCAACAACATTGTCGTCAGCCACCGCATCCACCGCAGCTCCCAGACCGGAGCGGAGGCCCAGGCCAGGGACAGACGCACCCAGGATGCAGGCCAGAGTCGTCAGGGCGATTGGACATCTGTCTATCCATTAGATGTCACTGGAGCTCCAAGCCGGGCCGTAGCGCCCCTCCCGTCCCAGTACATCACCATCTCCACCGATCTCAGCCCTCAGAGGCCCACAAGGTTGGAGGAGGGGCCTGATGCAACTCCTAGGAATGATGAGGACGTGTTTGAGGGCGCCGGACTTGGAGATGAGCTAGATCTGGAGTTAAACTCGCCCGCCGCTTCAACTTCCACCTCCTCCTCCTCCTCGATCCCCTCACCTGTCGCCTCCCCCGTCAACAACAACTACAGCGCCAGTTACCACGGAGACCCATACAGCCGATAGATGTTTTCTATATCTGTGTGATTCTACCGAGTAGACTGTCCTTTTTCTAGTCTTATTTTATTAGCTTCTATTTTAATAGTTTTTTTCACGTTAACATGATGCAAAACCTCCATTGCCTTTACTGTTTTCAATGTGGCATTGCCCAATTGTGTACAAAGTCTACAGTTTAAACCCCCTCGTTGGGGAGACTGGGACTGACTCAATACTATTAGGGTTCAACGCCGTCGTTTTTTAAGTCCACCTGGGACCAAATTCTGCAATCAACTTTCTTCGATGCACATTTACTGATTGTGCGCCTTACAATGTACCAGCAAGATACTGACGCATTAGTCAAAGAATATTAAATGTGTTTTCATACTCAAGTTCATTGGTAAAGTAGAATTATGAAACTCAATGTTTCTGTATTTTTTATGTTTATTTTTTATTTATTGTGTATGAGAAGAATTCTTATAAGAATTGTGGTAGGTGGAAACATGGAGGGAAAGTAGCTTTGTAACGGTCAGGTAGCTTTTTGATTAGGTGGTATGATCTATTTGCAAACCCAACCCAAAAAATCCCATCCAGTTGTTAGTATCATGAATGATAGTTATATAATTCACCTATGTTTTATTTTTCAGTTGTAGTAATTATTGATTATAGCGGTTCTCACAGAAGTGGTTGACCAATGATCATTTCAGATCTATTATCCTATACCGTACAGGTGTGGAAGTAAAAAATGTTGCTACCAGTGTTTCCAGAAAACACGGTTGCCGTTTCCTCCCTAGGGTATTGCCTGTATCAGGTTTGCAGCAAGATTTGTGCAACAATGCTCCAACTGTTTCAGCAAAGGAAGAGGAAGGTTATATACTTGAAACATTTAGTAATGGCAGGATCCAATGCACATGTACAACCACCAGTTTAACTCATCCCAGATCTGCCTCTTCTAGGTTTGAACCACACAAGTGATTGTGCCAACCACAAGTATTTCAAGTGAAGGGTTTTGACTTCTCTACACTGTCAGACTGTCAAGCCGCGATTTGTGATGGTTTGACTTTAAGCAGTACAATGCCTTCAGGACCCATTTTGGTTTGTTGATCCCTGTCATCTAAAGCTACATGGAACTTTGGAAGAAGCTATCAAACAATGTTTTGTACATCTAGAAGGCTGTCTTTAAAATGCCCAGGTTGCCTACAAATAGCGCCCTGATGCCTTGAGTATTGGATTGTTGTGACAGTAAAGCAGTGGGAGAATCACAGTGGGGATGTGCACCGCATTACAAGTCACCACATAAGCAACACTCTTTATGTTTGAATGGACTTTGTGTGAATTGAAATGCTTTGTCAAGTCTTAGCCCTGTTTAAAATGGATTTAGCAGTAATCTACATTTTACATGTACTTTGTAGGGTGGGGGATTTTGATAAAAAATGAAAGTGATGTATTTGGAAATGCAGCTCATTGATGTGGGCTATGTTTTAAAGTCTTTGGATGTGAACTAAAGTTTCTGCATTGCCAACAGGTACGAAAACACGGTTGGTCCAGCTGACTGAGAGTATGTGTCTGTAAAAGGTATATGATTATTGTTTATCGGTTTAGTTTATGTATATTGTACAATTTGGATAGTTATTGAAGATGAAATTCAACTTAAGGGGCTAGCAAAAAATTATATAAGGTTGACTGGGGCGATACTTGCAAACAATAGAAACATTTAAATTCAAGGTCATGTCACCTGCGTTGTTATACTCTGGTAATTCATTTTTTATATTTATTTATACAGAGGATTCAAGCTGAGACCTGTGTCTGTTGAAAGTTGAGCTCTGAATAACGGCAATAATAAAAACGTACAAATACAAACATAGCAAATATATACACACACATTAAGAAGTGCAATCAAAGTGAGCAATAAAAAACTCATAAATCCCAAGTTTAAATTGCTTTATGGGCCTTGGGGACTGCAGAGTTGCCTAGTGGTTTAGGCCCACAGTTCTGTCCCTCAACCACCAAAGTCAAAGCTTTGAGATTTGGTAGACAGGTGTTTGTTTTTACAGTGAATACATTACATTTGTCCAAAATTTGTCTAAAAAACAATTGAAATTGTACTTCTAGCTACAAATAACCAAGGCAATGAATGATCACTCAAACAGTTATTGACACTGAGCAGATTTCTGTTGTTGAGGAGAAATTGTGTTAGATTTCTGTTGTTGAGGAGAAATTGTGTTAGATTTCTGTTGTTGAGGAGAAATTGTGTTAGATTTCTGGTGTTGAGGAGAAATTGTGTTAGATTTCTGGTGTTGAGGAGAAATTGTGTTAGATTTCTGGTGTTGAGGAGAAATTGTGTTAGAATTCTGTGCAACTTCTGGTGGATGTTTACAGTGGTCACTGATGCTATACTTTAAATTACAATTGAGACCTGCCTTTTTCACAAAGCTTTAAATTTTCGTTCTAATTTTGTAGCAGTAACGGTTTTTAGTACTAAATTCCATGAGGAATGAAAAACCTGTTTTTAACATTAGGGTTTGGCATGACTTGATTGATATTTATTTGCTCATTTACATCATGGGCAAAATAATTGCATATTATGCTGTGACAGGAAATCTAACCTGGAACCTAAAGAGAATATAGGCTAACCAGGCCTGTCTCAAAATACAACACTGCACTTTTAAGTCATAAAAAAGCTTTTTACCTTAAATGTTGCTAGGTCTACACAGGTGTGCTGATGAAGAAAGCCGTAACTGCTCTATTTGCTAATAAAAAATGTACCTACACTCAGTGGCCACTTTATGAGATACACTAGCAAATATTATTTAGTAGGTAAGGTTGAAGTCTGAAGTTTTACATAAACCTTAGCCAAAGACATTTAAACTCAGTTCACAATTCCTGACATTCAGTGCTAGTAAACATAGTTCACTTAGGATCACCACTTTATTTTAAGAATGTAAAATGTCAGAATAATAGCAGAGACAATGATTTGTCAGCTTTTCACTGTGTGCACAGACAAATAGACAAGTTGTATTCTTAAAGATTTATGTTATTATTGAACAACTACAGTGCTCTCGGGCAATCCAAAATGTAAATGCACCTCAAACCTGAATAGTTAAGTGAGGTCTTTGCTTTCTTTGGAGAATATCTGTGGTGAACAATTCTGGCAACTACAGTGCCTTGCAAAATTATTGATTTTGAACATTTTGGCCTTTTGCCACATTTTAGGCTTTAAACATAAAGATATAAAACTGTAATTTTTGTGAAGAAGCAACAACAAGTGGGACACAATCATAAGTGGAACGAAATTTATTGGATATTTCAAACTTTTTTAACGAATAAAAAACTGACAACTTGGGCGAGCAAAATTATTCAGCCCCTTTACTTTCAGTGCAGCAAACTCTCTCCAGAAGTTCAGTGAGGATCTCTGAATGATCCAATGTTGACCTAAATGACTAATGATAATAAATAGAATCCACCTGTGTGTAATCTAGTCTCCATATAAATGCAACTGCTCTGTGATAGTCTCAGAGGTCCGTTGAAAGCACAGAGAGCATCATGAAGAACAAGGAACACACCAGGCAGGTCCGAGATTCTGTTGTGGAGAAGTTCAAAGCCGGATTTGGATACAGAAAGATTTCCCAAGCTTTAAACATCCCAAGGAGCACTGTGCAAGCGATAATATTGAAATGGATGAAGTATCAGACCACTGCAAATCTACCAAGATCCAGCCGTCCCTCAGCTCATACAAGTAGAAGACTGATCAGAGATGCAGCCAAGAGGCCCATGATCACTCTGGATATGAGGCCCATGATCACTCTCACAGCCATTTTTATGTGTACCATTCCATTGCAAAGATCAAGCGCTCTACTTCCGCATCAAGCTGTATTGCGTGTGGTCACCGTGACTACTAATAACAATTGCCATTTTGTTGTGTACTAATCGAATGACCACGCAAATCAGTTCAATGGCCTTTCTATCCATTCTATTTCTATGGATGTGCCTTTTTTTGCTGAGTTTAGATACTTTGGTACCTGTTACCTTCAGCATCTTCACAAGGTCCTTTGCTGTGCTTCTGCATGTTTCACACCAAAGTATGTTTATCTTTAGGTGACAGAACACATCTCCTTCCTGAGTGATATGATGGCTGCGTGGTCCCATGGTGTTTACTTGCGGACTATTGTTTGTACAGATGAATGTGGTACCTTCACGCATTTGGAAATTGCCCACAAGGATGAAGCAGACTTGTTGAAGTCTACAGTTTTCTTTTTGAGGTCTTATCAGATTTCTTAAGCTTTTTCCATGATGTCAAGCCAAGAAACACTTTTTGAAGGTAGGACTTGAAATACATTCACAGGTACACCTCCAATTGTTTGAAGGTAGGACTTGAAATACATTCACAGGTACACCTCCAATTGACTCAAATTATGTCAATTAGCTTCTTAAAGCAATTACATAGTATTCTTGAATTTTCCAAGCTGATACAGTATGGGGAATTAAAAGTGGAATAATCTATCATTTTTGGAAAAATTAATTGTGACATGCACAAAGTGGACATCCTAACCGACATTACAAAACTATAGTTTGTTAACATATCTTCTGTGGAGTGGTTGACAAATTAGTTTTAATGACTAATCTAAGATTATGTGAACTGCAGACTTCAAGCAGCACATAATGTGGCTAGAACTCAAGTTGGTATGGTTCCACATGGTGGTATTATTGTTGGTGCCTGATCAGACAGGTGGTTTCGGCAATCTGACAAACAGCTTTCCTCCTGAGATTTTCACACACTATAGTGCTACTAAGTTTTTATAAATTCTTACCAAGTTTACTTACTAAACAAAAAAAACATCCAATAAGCATTAGTTCTGTGGCAAAAAAATACCTTGTTAATGAGAAAGGTCATCTGAAAATTGCCAAACCCAAGCTGACAAAGGCCATGAATACTAAAATACACACTCCTCAAAACAAAGGTTCCCAGAAGAGCTTCTCTGAAAGCAAATGGATCAGATCTTTAATAATGCAATCTCGTGCCAGAGTTGGTATAGCGGTCTAAGTTTCTAACTCTGAAGCACGCATATCCCTTGGCGATGGGGGTCTGAGCCCCAGCTCAGCTGTCTGTCTGTGCCCGTCCTGGTTCTATATACTGTACACACCTGTTTCCCTATCTTCTGCTTTCTACTGTTAAGTCCATAAAAATGCACCCCCCCAAAACTATATTTACAAACATTTAGTCTGGTAATTATGGAATTAACAAAATATTCATTTAAACCTATTTTGGGCTGGATATTTACTGTTTTTAATGTGTAAGTGAAATCACTATCATGCTGCATTAGCCATGAAACTCCGGTTTTGAAAGTGAGTGATTTGGATGACAAATCATCTCATTGTGACACAAGTAGGCTAGACAGTGACACAAGTAGGCTAGACTGTGACACAAGTAGTGGCCCAAAAGTGTGGACTGCGTCATTAAGCAGACGGTCTAAAGCAACGTTACCACTCTCCCAGGTCTACTCCTGTCAGCTGAGAACAGGAAGATGATGCAACAGTAGACATTAAGAAGTTTCTTACTATAGTATTTGCAAATGTTACCATAGATGGTTTATGTCATACAATGCTGTGCCTGCCACTGCATCCTTAAACAACCAAGAGTACATTTTGGCTGCTTCTGTCTCAGTCTGCACTTGAAATACAAAATACTACAAGGTCCAGAATGCAATGCAAACTTTGTGCCCGCCCGCTAGTGGGTCGCTTTAACCGTACAATATGTAGTTTTTGGCCACTAGGGGTCTTTCAATCAAAACAATAGCAAAAGATGTACTTGGATGATGTCGAGAAGTAGTGTGGGATAATGGGTTTTGTTATCGTCGTCAATGACAACCTTCCAATCTAGCGTCTCCAGCAGAAAAAATGTTCACTGACAAAGTAATGTATTGTTAAAAATATTATAACTTTATTCACGTTACGTTTGGCGGTTCCCTGGAACTTAGAGCAACTAAAGCAGTCAAATGTTATATGACGCCATTGATGGAAGACAAAATGAAATGTCCCGTGTCTTCGAATTATATGACAGATTTCTCTGGGTTTGAAAGTTGGTGGAAACATTTAGGATAATGTAAGTACACAACTAAGAAATATACAGGTCCTTCTCAAGAAATTAGCATATTGTGATAAAGTTCATTATTTTCCATAATGTAATGATAAAAATTAAACTTTCATATATTTTAGATTCATTGCACACCAACTGAAATATTTCAGGTCATTTATTGTTTTAATACTGATGATTTTGGCATACAGCTCATGAAAACCCAAAATTCCTATCTCAAAGAA